>CAMQVA020000012.1:2500-67000 GCA_947037095.2 Nycteola revayana | reverse complement strand
CTTTTGTGAATTTTTTCACAAAAAACCCTTCAATATTCTTGCTAATTTCTTTCGTAATTCTGTTTATTAGTGTGTCGCACGAGTTATCAGCAACCGTCCGTCACTTTTTCGCCAATATTTTATAAAATTTCAGCACTTAAATTCAGTAACTCTGTTGAAATTCGCCCAAAATACTTGTATTTGGTCGATAAATCGCGATTTTTGTTCGCGACTGGTTCTAATTGTTGTGCCATTAGATAGATCTCGTCGAGACCTATCCCGAAATGCCCCATTTGTAGGGGTTATCTGCGACAAAATGTCACAATTGGCAAATTCTTACCCGCTAGGTAGGTACAAAAGTGCACCTAAGCGATAGAATGTCGCAGTACAATCGGACTCTAATTTAAACATAACTTCACAAAATATGGTCCGATTCCGGCCGTTCTGGATTCAAATTGTTCGTTTTAAATAGTATCTTACCTTAATCACCAGCGGTCGTCCATCCTCCACCTGTAAAAATAGAAAAAATTAGTTTCAGCTATAAACACTTGGTGCATTCTGTTCTAAGTGACCACTAAACTTTTGTGAATTTTTTCACAAAAAACCCTTCAATATTCTTGCTAATTTCTTTCGTAATTCTGTTTATTAGTGTGTCGCACGAGTTATCAGCAACCGTCCGTCACTTTTTCGCCAATATTTTATAAAATTTCAGCACTTAAATTCAGTAACTCTGTTGAAATTCGCCCAAAATACTTGTATTTGGTCGATAAATCGCGATTTTTGTTCGCGACTGGTTCTAATTGTTGTGCCATTAGATAGATCTCGTCGAGACCTATCCCGAAATGCCCCATTTGTAGGGGTTATCTGCGACAAAATGTCACAATTGGCAAATTCTTACCCGCTAGGTAGGTACAAAAGTGCACCTAAGCGATAGAATGTCGCAGTACAATCGGACTCTAATTTAAACATAACTTCACAAAATATGGTCCGATTCCGGCCGTTCTGGATTCAAATTGTTCGTTTTAAATAGTATCTTACCTTAATCACCAGCGGTCGTCCATCCTCCACCTGTAAAAATAGAAAAAATTAGTTTCAGCTATAAACACTTGGTGCATTCTGTTCTAAGTGACCACTAAACTTTTGTGAATTTTTTCACAAAAAACCCTTCAATATTCTTGCTAATTTCTTTCGTAATTCTGTTTATTAGTGTGTCGCACGAGTTATCAGCAACCGTCCGTCACTTTTTCGCCAATATTTTATAAAATTTCAGCACTTAAATTCAGTAACTCTGTTGAAATTCGCCCAAAATACTTGTATTTGGTCGATAAATCGCGATTTTTGTTCGCGACTGGTTCTAATTGTTGTGCCATTAGATAGATCTCGTCGAGACCTATCCCGAAATGCCCCATTTGTAGGGGTTATCTGCGACAAAATGTCACAATTGGCAAATTCTTACCCGCTAGGTAGGTACAAAAGTGCACCTAAGCGATAGAATGTCGCAGTACAATCGGACTCTAATTTAAACATAACTTCACAAAATATGGTCCGATTCCGGCCGTTCTGGATTCAAATTGTTCGTTTTAAATAGTATCTTACCTTAATCACCAGCGGTCGTCCATCCTCCACCTGTAAAAATAGAAAAAATTAGTTTCAGCTATAAACACTTGGTGCATTCTGTTCTAAGTGACCACTAAACTTTTGTGAATTTTTTCACAAAAAACCCTTCAATATTCTTGCTAATTTCTTTCGTAATTCTGTTTATTAGTGTGTCGCACGAGTTATCAGCAACCGTCCGTCACTTTTTCGCCAATATTTTATAAAATTTCAGCACTTAAATTCAGTAACTCTGTTGAAATTCGCCCAAAATACTTGTATTTGGTCGATAAATCGCGATTTTTGTTCGCGACTGGTTCTAATTGTTGTGCCATTAGATAGATCTCGTCGAGACCTATCCCGAAATGCCCCATTTGTAGGGGTTATCTGCGACAAAATGTCACAATTGGCAAATTCTTACCCGCTAGGTAGGTACAAAAGTGCACCTAAGCGATAGAATGTCGCAGTACAATCGGACTCTAATTTAAACATAACTTCACAAAATATGGTCCGATTCCGGCCGTTCTGGATTCAAATTGTTCGTTTTAAATAGTATCTTACCTTAATCACCAGCGGTCGTCCATCCTCCACCTGTAAAAATAGAAAAAATTAGTTTCAGCTATAAACACTTGGTGCATTCTGTTCTAAGTGACCACTAAACTTTTGTGAATTTTTTCACAAAAAACCCTTCAATATTCTTGCTAATTTCTTTCGTAATTCTGTTTATTAGTGTGTCGCACGAGTTATCAGCAACCGTCCGTCACTTTTTCGCCAATATTTTATAAAATTTCAGCACTTAAATTCAGTAACTCTGTTGAAATTCGCCCAAAATACTTGTATTTGGTCGATAAATCGCGATTTTTGTTCGCGACTGGTTCTAATTGTTGTGCCATTAGATAGATCTCGTCGAGACCTATCCCGAAATGCCCCATTTGTAGGGGTTATCTGCGACAAAATGTCACAATTGGCAAATTCTTACCCGCTAGGTAGGTACAAAAGTGCACCTAAGCGATAGAATGTCGCAGTACAATCGGACTCTAATTTAAACATAACTTCACAAAATATGGTCCGATTCCGGCCGTTCTGGATTCAAATTGTTCGTTTTAAATAGTATCTTACCTTAATCACCAGCGGTCGTCCATCCTCCACCTGTAAAAATAGAAAAAATTAGTTTCAGCTATAAACACTTGGTGCATTCTGTTCTAAGTGACCACTAAACTTTTGTGAATTTTTTCACAAAAAACCCTTCAATATTCTTGCTAATTTCTTTCGTAATTCTGTTTATTAGTGTGTCGCACGAGTTATCAGCAACCGTCCGTCACTTTTTCGCCAATATTTTATAAAATTTCAGCACTTAAATTCAGTAACTCTGTTGAAATTCGCCCAAAATACTTGTATTTGGTCGATAAATCGCGATTTTTGTTCGCGACTGGTTCTAATTGTTGTGCCATTAGATAGATCTCGTCGAGACCTATCCCGAAATGCCCCATTTGTAGGGGTTATCTGCGACAAAATGTCACAATTGGCAAATTCTTACCCGCTAGGTAGGTACAAAAGTGCACCTAAGCGATAGAATGTCGCAGTACAATCGGACTCTAATTTAAACATAACTTCACAAAATATGGTCCGATTCCGGCCGTTCTGGATTCAAATTGTTCGTTTTAAATAGTATCTTACCTTAATCACCAGCGGTCGTCCATCCTCCACCTGTAAAAATAGAAAAAATTAGTTTCAGCTATAAACACTTGGTGCATTCTGTTCTAAGTGACCACTAAACTTTTGTGAATTTTTTCACAAAAAACCCTTCAATATTCTTGCTAATTTCTTTCGTAATTCTGTTTATTAGTGTGTCGCACGAGTTATCAGCAACCGTCCGTCACTTTTTCGCCAATATTTTATAAAATTTCAGCACTTAAATTCAGTAACTCTGTTGAAATTCGCCCAAAATACTTGTATTTGGTCGATAAATCGCGATTTTTGTTCGCGACTGGTTCTAATTGTTGTGCCATTAGATAGATCTCGTCGAGACCTATCCCGAAATGCCCCATTTGTAGGGGTTATCTGCGACAAAATGTCACAATTGGCAAATTCTTACCCGCTAGGTAGGTACAAAAGTGCACCTAAGCGATAGAATGTCGCAGTACAATCGGACTCTAATTTAAACATAACTTCACAAAATATGGTCCGATTCCGGCCGTTCTGGATTCAAATTGTTCGTTTTAAATAGTATCTTACCTTAATCACCAGCGGTCGTCCATCCTCCACCTGTAAAAATAGAAAAAATTAGTTTCAGCTATAAACACTTGGTGCATTCTGTTCTAAGTGACCACTAAACTTTTGTGAATTTTTTCACAAAAAACCCTTCAATATTCTTGCTAATTTCTTTCGTAATTCTGTTTATTAGTGTGTCGCACGAGTTATCAGCAACCGTCCGTCACTTTTTCGCCAATATTTTATAAAATTTCAGCACTTAAATTCAGTAACTCTGTTGAAATTCGCCCAAAATACTTGTATTTGGTCGATAAATCGCGATTTTTGTTCGCGACTGGTTCTAATTGTTGTGCCATTAGATAGATCTCGTCGAGACCTATCCCGAAATGCCCCATTTGTAGGGGTTATCTGCGACAAAATGTCACAATTGGCAAATTCTTACCCGCTAGGTAGGTACAAAAGTGCACCTAAGCGATAGAATGTCGCAGTACAATCGGACTCTAATTTAAACATAACTTCACAAAATATGGTCCGATTCCGGCCGTTCTGGATTCAAATTGTTCGTTTTAAATAGTATCTTACCTTAATCACCAGCGGTCGTCCATCCTCCACCTGTAAAAATAGAAAAAATTAGTTTCAGCTATAAACACTTGGTGCATTCTGTTCTAAGTGACCACTAAACTTTTGTGAATTTTTTCACAAAAAACCCTTCAATATTCTTGCTAATTTCTTTCGTAATTCTGTTTATTAGTGTGTCGCACGAGTTATCAGCAACCGTCCGTCACTTTTTCGCCAATATTTTATAAAATTTCAGCACTTAAATTCAGTAACTCTGTTGAAATTCGCCCAAAATACTTGTATTTGGTCGATAAATCGCGATTTTTGTTCGCGACTGGTTCTAATTGTTGTGCCATTAGATAGATCTCGTCGAGACCTATCCCGAAATGCCCCATTTGTAGGGGTTATCTGCGACAAAATGTCACAATTGGCAAATTCTTACCCGCTAGGTAGGTACAAAAGTGCACCTAAGCGATAGAATGTCGCAGTACAATCGGACTCTAATTTAAACATAACTTCACAAAATATGGTCCGATTCCGGCCGTTCTGGATTCAAATTGTTCGTTTTAAATAGTATCTTACCTTAATCACCAGCGGTCGTCCATCCTCCACCTGTAAAAATAGAAAAAATTAGTTTCAGCTATAAACACTTGGTGCATTCTGTTCTAAGTGACCACTAAACTTTTGTGAATTTTTTCACAAAAAACCCTTCAATATTCTTGCTAATTTCTTTCGTAATTCTGTTTATTAGTGTGTCGCACGAGTTATCAGCAACCGTCCGTCACTTTTTCGCCAATATTTTATAAAATTTCAGCACTTAAATTCAGTAACTCTGTTGAAATTCGCCCAAAATACTTGTATTTGGTCGATAAATCGCGATTTTTGTTCGCGACTGGTTCTAATTGTTGTGCCATTAGATAGATCTCGTCGAGACCTATCCCGAAATGCCCCATTTGTAGGGGTTATCTGCGACAAAATGTCACAATTGGCAAATTCTTACCCGCTAGGTAGGTACAAAAGTGCACCTAAGCGATAGAATGTCGCAGTACAATCGGACTCTAATTTAAACATAACTTCACAAAATATGGTCCGATTCCGGCCGTTCTGGATTCAAATTGTTCGTTTTAAATAGTATCTTACCTTAATCACCAGCGGTCGTCCATCCTCCACCTGTAAAAATAGAAAAAATTAGTTTCAGCTATAAACACTTGGTGCATTCTGTTCTAAGTGACCACTAAACTTTTGTGAATTTTTTCACAAAAAACCCTTCAATATTCTTGCTAATTTCTTTCGTAATTCTGTTTATTAGTGTGTCGCACGAGTTATCAGCAACCGTCCGTCACTTTTTCGCCAATATTTTATAAAATTTCAGCACTTAAATTCAGTAACTCTGTTGAAATTCGCCCAAAATACTTGTATTTGGTCGATAAATCGCGATTTTTGTTCGCGACTGGTTCTAATTGTTGTGCCATTAGATAGATCTCGTCGAGACCTATCCCGAAATGCCCCATTTGTAGGGGTTATCTGCGACAAAATGTCACAATTGGCAAATTCTTACCCGCTAGGTAGGTACAAAAGTGCACCTAAGCGATAGAATGTCGCAGTACAATCGGACTCTAATTTAAACATAACTTCACAAAATATGGTCCGATTCCGGCCGTTCTGGATTCAAATTGTTCGTTTTAAATAGTATCTTACCTTAATCACCAGCGGTCGTCCATCCTCCACCTGTAAAAATAGAAAAAATTAGTTTCAGCTATAAACACTTGGTGCATTCTGTTCTAAGTGACCACTAAACTTTTGTGAATTTTTTCACAAAAAACCCTTCAATATTCTTGCTAATTTCTTTCGTAATTCTGTTTATTAGTGTGTCGCACGAGTTATCAGCAACCGTCCGTCACTTTTTCGCCAATATTTTATAAAATTTCAGCACTTAAATTCAGTAACTCTGTTGAAATTCGCCCAAAATACTTGTATTTGGTCGATAAATCGCGATTTTTGTTCGCGACTGGTTCTAATTGTTGTGCCATTAGATAGATCTCGTCGAGACCTATCCCGAAATGCCCCATTTGTAGGGGTTATCTGCGACAAAATGTCACAATTGGCAAATTCTTACCCGCTAGGTAGGTACAAAAGTGCACCTAAGCGATAGAATGTCGCAGTACAATCGGACTCTAATTTAAACATAACTTCACAAAATATGGTCCGATTCCGGCCGTTCTGGATTCAAATTGTTCGTTTTAAATAGTATCTTACCTTAATCACCAGCGGTCGTCCATCCTCCACCTGTAAAAATAGAAAAAATTAGTTTCAGCTATAAACACTTGGTGCATTCTGTTCTAAGTGACCACTAAACTTTTGTGAATTTTTTCACAAAAAACCCTTCAATATTCTTGCTAATTTCTTTCGTAATTCTGTTTATTAGTGTGTCGCACGAGTTATCAGCAACCGTCCGTCACTTTTTCGCCAATATTTTATAAAATTTCAGCACTTAAATTCAGTAACTCTGTTGAAATTCGCCCAAAATACTTGTATTTGGTCGATAAATCGCGATTTTTGTTCGCGACTGGTTCTAATTGTTGTGCCATTAGATAGATCTCGTCGAGACCTATCCCGAAATGCCCCATTTGTAGGGGTTATCTGCGACAAAATGTCACAATTGGCAAATTCTTACCCGCTAGGTAGGTACAAAAGTGCACCTAAGCGATAGAATGTCGCAGTACAATCGGACTCTAATTTAAACATAACTTCACAAAATATGGTCCGATTCCGGCCGTTCTGGATTCAAATTGTTCGTTTTAAATAGTATCTTACCTTAATCACCAGCGGTCGTCCATCCTCCACCTGTAAAAATAGAAAAAATTAGTTTCAGCTATAAACACTTGGTGCATTCTGTTCTAAGTGACCACTAAACTTTTGTGAATTTTTTCACAAAAAACCCTTCAATATTCTTGCTAATTTCTTTCGTAATTCTGTTTATTAGTGTGTCGCACGAGTTATCAGCAACCGTCCGTCACTTTTTCGCCAATATTTTATAAAATTTCAGCACTTAAATTCAGTAACTCTGTTGAAATTCGCCCAAAATACTTGTATTTGGTCGATAAATCGCGATTTTTGTTCGCGACTGGTTCTAATTGTTGTGCCATTAGATAGATCTCGTCGAGACCTATCCCGAAATGCCCCATTTGTAGGGGTTATCTGCGACAAAATGTCACAATTGGCAAATTCTTACCCGCTAGGTAGGTACAAAAGTGCACCTAAGCGATAGAATGTCGCAGTACAATCGGACTCTAATTTAAACATAACTTCACAAAATATGGTCCGATTCCGGCCGTTCTGGATTCAAATTGTTCGTTTTAAATAGTATCTTACCTTAATCACCAGCGGTCGTCCATCCTCCACCTGTAAAAATAGAAAAAATTAGTTTCAGCTATAAACACTTGGTGCATTCTGTTCTAAGTGACCACTAAACTTTTGTGAATTTTTTCACAAAAAACCCTTCAATATTCTTGCTAATTTCTTTCGTAATTCTGTTTATTAGTGTGTCGCACGAGTTATCAGCAACCGTCCGTCACTTTTTCGCCAATATTTTATAAAATTTCAGCACTTAAATTCAGTAACTCTGTTGAAATTCGCCCAAAATACTTGTATTTGGTCGATAAATCGCGATTTTTGTTCGCGACTGGTTCTAATTGTTGTGCCATTAGATAGATCTCGTCGAGACCTATCCCGAAATGCCCCATTTGTAGGGGTTATCTGCGACAAAATGTCACAATTGGCAAATTCTTACCCGCTAGGTAGGTACAAAAGTGCACCTAAGCGATAGAATGTCGCAGTACAATCGGACTCTAATTTAAACATAACTTCACAAAATATGGTCCGATTCCGGCCGTTCTGGATTCAAATTGTTCGTTTTAAATAGTATCTTACCTTAATCACCAGCGGTCGTCCATCCTCCACCTGTAAAAATAGAAAAAATTAGTTTCAGCTATAAACACTTGGTGCATTCTGTTCTAAGTGACCACTAAACTTTTGTGAATTTTTTCACAAAAAACCCTTCAATATTCTTGCTAATTTCTTTCGTAATTCTGTTTATTAGTGTGTCGCACGAGTTATCAGCAACCGTCCGTCACTTTTTCGCCAATATTTTATAAAATTTCAGCACTTAAATTCAGTAACTCTGTTGAAATTCGCCCAAAATACTTGTATTTGGTCGATAAATCGCGATTTTTGTTCGCGACTGGTTCTAATTGTTGTGCCATTAGATAGATCTCGTCGAGACCTATCCCGAAATGCCCCATTTGTAGGGGTTATCTGCGACAAAATGTCACAATTGGCAAATTCTTACCCGCTAGGTAGGTACAAAAGTGCACCTAAGCGATAGAATGTCGCAGTACAATCGGACTCTAATTTAAACATAACTTCACAAAATATGGTCCGATTCCGGCCGTTCTGGATTCAAATTGTTCGTTTTAAATAGTATCTTACCTTAATCACCAGCGGTCGTCCATCCTCCACCTGTAAAAATAGAAAAAATTAGTTTCAGCTATAAACACTTGGTGCATTCTGTTCTAAGTGACCACTAAACTTTTGTGAATTTTTTCACAAAAAACCCTTCAATATTCTTGCTAATTTCTTTCGTAATTCTGTTTATTAGTGTGTCGCACGAGTTATCAGCAACCGTCCGTCACTTTTTCGCCAATATTTTATAAAATTTCAGCACTTAAATTCAGTAACTCTGTTGAAATTCGCCCAAAATACTTGTATTTGGTCGATAAATCGCGATTTTTGTTCGCGACTGGTTCTAATTGTTGTGCCATTAGATAGATCTCGTCGAGACCTATCCCGAAATGCCCCATTTGTAGGGGTTATCTGCGACAAAATGTCACAATTGGCAAATTCTTACCCGCTAGGTAGGTACAAAAGTGCACCTAAGCGATAGAATGTCGCAGTACAATCGGACTCTAATTTAAACATAACTTCACAAAATATGGTCCGATTCCGGCCGTTCTGGATTCAAATTGTTCGTTTTAAATAGTATCTTACCTTAATCACCAGCGGTCGTCCATCCTCCACCTGTAAAAATAGAAAAAATTAGTTTCAGCTATAAACACTTGGTGCATTCTGTTCTAAGTGACCACTAAACTTTTGTGAATTTTTTCACAAAAAACCCTTCAATATTCTTGCTAATTTCTTTCGTAATTCTGTTTATTAGTGTGTCGCACGAGTTATCAGCAACCGTCCGTCACTTTTTCGCCAATATTTTATAAAATTTCAGCACTTAAATTCAGTAACTCTGTTGAAATTCGCCCAAAATACTTGTATTTGGTCGATAAATCGCGATTTTTGTTCGCGACTGGTTCTAATTGTTGTGCCATTAGATAGATCTCGTCGAGACCTATCCCGAAATGCCCCATTTGTAGGGGTTATCTGCGACAAAATGTCACAATTGGCAAATTCTTACCCGCTAGGTAGGTACAAAAGTGCACCTAAGCGATAGAATGTCGCAGTACAATCGGACTCTAATTTAAACATAACTTCACAAAATATGGTCCGATTCCGGCCGTTCTGGATTCAAATTGTTCGTTTTAAATAGTATCTTACCTTAATCACCAGCGGTCGTCCATCCTCCACCTGTAAAAATAGAAAAAATTAGTTTCAGCTATAAACACTTGGTGCATTCTGTTCTAAGTGACCACTAAACTTTTGTGAATTTTTTCACAAAAAACCCTTCAATATTCTTGCTAATTTCTTTCGTAATTCTGTTTATTAGTGTGTCGCACGAGTTATCAGCAACCGTCCGTCACTTTTTCGCCAATATTTTATAAAATTTCAGCACTTAAATTCAGTAACTCTGTTGAAATTCGCCCAAAATACTTGTATTTGGTCGATAAATCGCGATTTTTGTTCGCGACTGGTTCTAATTGTTGTGCCATTAGATAGATCTCGTCGAGACCTATCCCGAAATGCCCCATTTGTAGGGGTTATCTGCGACAAAATGTCACAATTGGCAAATTCTTACCCGCTAGGTAGGTACAAAAGTGCACCTAAGCGATAGAATGTCGCAGTACAATCGGACTCTAATTTAAACATAACTTCACAAAATATGGTCCGATTCCGGCCGTTCTGGATTCAAATTGTTCGTTTTAAATAGTATCTTACCTTAATCACCAGCGGTCGTCCATCCTCCACCTGTAAAAATAGAAAAAATTAGTTTCAGCTATAAACACTTGGTGCATTCTGTTCTAAGTGACCACTAAACTTTTGTGAATTTTTTCACAAAAAACCCTTCAATATTCTTGCTAATTTCTTTCGTAATTCTGTTTATTAGTGTGTCGCACGAGTTATCAGCAACCGTCCGTCACTTTTTCGCCAATATTTTATAAAATTTCAGCACTTAAATTCAGTAACTCTGTTGAAATTCGCCCAAAATACTTGTATTTGGTCGATAAATCGCGATTTTTGTTCGCGACTGGTTCTAATTGTTGTGCCATTAGATAGATCTCGTCGAGACCTATCCCGAAATGCCCCATTTGTAGGGGTTATCTGCGACAAAATGTCACAATTGGCAAATTCTTACCCGCTAGGTAGGTACAAAAGTGCACCTAAGCGATAGAATGTCGCAGTACAATCGGACTCTAATTTAAACATAACTTCACAAAATATGGTCCGATTCCGGCCGTTCTGGATTCAAATTGTTCGTTTTAAATAGTATCTTACCTTAATCACCAGCGGTCGTCCATCCTCCACCTGTAAAAATAGAAAAAATTAGTTTCAGCTATAAACACTTGGTGCATTCTGTTCTAAGTGACCACTAAACTTTTGTGAATTTTTTCACAAAAAACCCTTCAATATTCTTGCTAATTTCTTTCGTAATTCTGTTTATTAGTGTGTCGCACGAGTTATCAGCAACCGTCCGTCACTTTTTCGCCAATATTTTATAAAATTTCAGCACTTAAATTCAGTAACTCTGTTGAAATTCGCCCAAAATACTTGTATTTGGTCGATAAATCGCGATTTTTGTTCGCGACTGGTTCTAATTGTTGTGCCATTAGATAGATCTCGTCGAGACCTATCCCGAAATGCCCCATTTGTAGGGGTTATCTGCGACAAAATGTCACAATTGGCAAATTCTTACCCGCTAGGTAGGTACAAAAGTGCACCTAAGCGATAGAATGTCGCAGTACAATCGGACTCTAATTTAAACATAACTTCACAAAATATGGTCCGATTCCGGCCGTTCTGGATTCAAATTGTTCGTTTTAAATAGTATCTTACCTTAATCACCAGCGGTCGTCCATCCTCCACCTGTAAAAATAGAAAAAATTAGTTTCAGCTATAAACACTTGGTGCATTCTGTTCTAAGTGACCACTAAACTTTTGTGAATTTTTTCACAAAAAACCCTTCAATATTCTTGCTAATTTCTTTCGTAATTCTGTTTATTAGTGTGTCGCACGAGTTATCAGCAACCGTCCGTCACTTTTTCGCCAATATTTTATAAAATTTCAGCACTTAAATTCAGTAACTCTGTTGAAATTCGCCCAAAATACTTGTATTTGGTCGATAAATCGCGATTTTTGTTCGCGACTGGTTCTAATTGTTGTGCCATTAGATAGATCTCGTCGAGACCTATCCCGAAATGCCCCATTTGTAGGGGTTATCTGCGACAAAATGTCACAATTGGCAAATTCTTACCCGCTAGGTAGGTACAAAAGTGCACCTAAGCGATAGAATGTCGCAGTACAATCGGACTCTAATTTAAACATAACTTCACAAAATATGGTCCGATTCCGGCCGTTCTGGATTCAAATTGTTCGTTTTAAATAGTATCTTACCTTAATCACCAGCGGTCGTCCATCCTCCACCTGTAAAAATAGAAAAAATTAGTTTCAGCTATAAACACTTGGTGCATTCTGTTCTAAGTGACCACTAAACTTTTGTGAATTTTTTCACAAAAAACCCTTCAATATTCTTGCTAATTTCTTTCGTAATTCTGTTTATTAGTGTGTCGCACGAGTTATCAGCAACCGTCCGTCACTTTTTCGCCAATATTTTATAAAATTTCAGCACTTAAATTCAGTAACTCTGTTGAAATTCGCCCAAAATACTTGTATTTGGTCGATAAATCGCGATTTTTGTTCGCGACTGGTTCTAATTGTTGTGCCATTAGATAGATCTCGTCGAGACCTATCCCGAAATGCCCCATTTGTAGGGGTTATCTGCGACAAAATGTCACAATTGGCAAATTCTTACCCGCTAGGTAGGTACAAAAGTGCACCTAAGCGATAGAATGTCGCAGTACAATCGGACTCTAATTTAAACATAACTTCACAAAATATGGTCCGATTCCGGCCGTTCTGGATTCAAATTGTTCGTTTTAAATAGTATCTTACCTTAATCACCAGCGGTCGTCCATCCTCCACCTGTAAAAATAGAAAAAATTAGTTTCAGCTATAAACACTTGGTGCATTCTGTTCTAAGTGACCACTAAACTTTTGTGAATTTTTTCACAAAAAACCCTTCAATATTCTTGCTAATTTCTTTCGTAATTCTGTTTATTAGTGTGTCGCACGAGTTATCAGCAACCGTCCGTCACTTTTTCGCCAATATTTTATAAAATTTCAGCACTTAAAGTCAGTAACTCTGTTGAAATCCGCCCAAAATACTTGTATTTGGTCGATAAATCGCGATTTTTGTTCGCGACTGGTTCCAATTGTTGTGCCATTAGATAGATCTCGTCGAGACCTATCCCGAAATGCCCCATTTGTAGGGGTTATCTGCGACAAAATGTCACAATTGGCAAATTCTTACTCGCTAGGTAGGTACAAAAGTGCACCTAAGCGATAGAATGTCGCAGTACAATCGGACTCTAATTCAAACATAACTTCACTAAATATGGTCCGATTCCGGCCGTTCTGGATTCAAATTGTTCGTTTTAAATAGTATCTTACCTTAATCACCAGCGGTCGTCCATCCTCCACCTGTAAAAAATAGAAAAAATTAGTTTCAGCTATAAACACTTGGTGCATTCTGTTCTAAGTGACCACTCGCACTTTTGTGAATTTTTTCACAAAAAACCCTTCAATATTCTTGCTAATTTCTTTCGTAATTCTGTTTATTAGTGTGTCGCACGAGTTATCAGCAACCGTCCGTCACTTTTTCGCCAATATTTTATAAAATTTCAGCACTTAAAGTCAGTAACTCTGTTGAAATCCGCCCAAAATACTTGTATTTGGTCGATAAATCGCGATTTTTGTTCGCGACTGGTTCCAATTGTTGTGCCATTAGATAGATCTCGTCGAGACCTATCCCGAAATGCCCCATTTGTAGGGGTTATCTGCGACAAAATGTCACAATTGGCAAATTCTTACCCGCTAGGTAGGTACAAAAGTGCACCTAAGCGATAGAATGTCGCAGTACAATCGGACTCTAATTTAAACATAACTTCACAAAATATGGTCCGATTCCGGCCGTTCTGGATTCAAATTGTTCGTTTTAAATAGTATCTTACCTTAATCACCAGCGGTCGTCCATCCTCCACCTGTAAAAATAGAAAAAATTAGTTTCAGCTATAAACACTTGGTGCATTCTGTTCTAAGTGACCACTAAACTTTTGTGAATTTTTTCACAAAAAACCCTTCAATATTCTTGCTAATTTCTTTCGTAATTCTGTTTATTAGTGTGTCGCACGAGTTATCAGCAACCGTCCGTCACTTTTTCGCCAATATTTTATAAAATTTCAGCACTTAAAGTCAGTAACTCTGTTGAAATCCGCCCAAAATACTTGTATTTGGTCGATAAATCGCGATTTTTGTTCGCGACTGGTTCCAATTGTTGTGCCATTAGATAGATCTCGTCGAGACCTATCCCGAAATGCCCCATTTGTAGGGGTTATCTGCGACAAAATGTCACAATTGGCAAATTCTTACTCGCTAGGTAGGTACAAAAGTGCACCTAAGCGATAGAATGTCGCAGTACAATCGGACTCTAATTCAAACATAACTTCACTAAATATGGTCCGATTCCGGCCGTTCTGGATTCAAATTGTTCGTTTTAAATAGTATCTTACCTTAATCACCAGCGGTCGTCCATCCTCCACCTGTAAAAAATAGAAAAAATTAGTTTCAGCTATAAACACTTGGTGCATTCTGTTCTAAGTGACCACTCGCACTTTTGTGAATTTTTTCACAAAAAACCCTTCAATATTCTTGCTAATTTCTTTCGTAATTCTGTTTATTAGTGTGTCGCACGAGTTATCAGCAACCGTCCGTCACTTTTTCGCCAATATTTTATAAAATTTCAGCACTTAAAGTCAGTAACTCTGTTGAAATCCGCCCAAAATACTTGTATTTGGTCGATAAATCGCGATTTTTGTTCGCGACTGGTTCCAATTGTTGTGCCATTAGATAGATCTCGTCGAGACCTATCCCGAAATGCCCCATTTGTAGGGGTTATCTGCGACAAAATGTCACAATTGGCAAATTCTTACTCGCTAGGTAGGTACAAAAGTGCACCTAAGCGATAGAATGTCGCAGTACAATCGGACTCTAATTCAAACATAACTTCACTAAATATGGTCCGATTCCGGCCGTTCTGGATTCAAATTGTTCGTTTTAAATAGTATCTTACCTTAATCACCAGCGGTCGTCCATCCTCCACCTGTAAAAAATAGAAAAAATTAGTTTCAGCTATAAACACTTGGTGCATTCTGTTCTAAGTGACCACTCGCACTTTTGTGAATTTTTTCACAAAAAACCCTTCAATATTCTTGCTAATTTCTTTCGTAATTCTGTTTATTAGTGTGTCGCACGAGTTATCAGCAACCGTCCGTCACTTTTTCGCCAATATTTTATAAAATTTCAGCACTTAAAGTCAGTAACTCTGTTGAAATCCGCCCAAAATACTTGTATTTGGTCGATAAATCGCGATTTTTGTTCGCGACTGGTTCCAATTGTTGTGCCATTAGATAGATCTCGTCGAGACCTATCCCGAAATGCCCCATTTGTAGGGGTTATCTGCGACAAAATGTCACAATTGGCAAATTCTTACCCGCTAGGTAGGTACAAAAGTGCACCTAAGCGATAGAATGTCGCAGTACAATCGGACTCTAATTTAAACATAACTTCACAAAATATGGTCCGATTCCGGCCGTTCTGGATTCAAATTGTTCGTTTTAAATAGTATCTTACCTTAATCACCAGCGGTCGTCCATCCTCCACCTGTAAAAATAGAAAAAATTAGTTTCAGCTATAAACACTTGGTGCATTCTGTTCTAAGTGACCACTAAACTTTTGTGAATTTTTTCACAAAAAACCCTTCAATATTCTTGCTAATTTCTTTCGTAATTCTGTTTATTAGTGTGTCGCACGAGTTATCAGCAACCGTCCGTCACTTTTTCGCCAATATTTTATAAAATTTCAGCACTTAAAGTCAGTAACTCTGTTGAAATCCGCCCAAAATACTTGTATTTGGTCGATAAATCGCGATTTTTGTTCGCGACTGGTTCCAATTGTTGTGCCATTAGATAGATCTCGTCGAGACCTATCCCGAAATGCCCCATTTGTAGGGGTTATCTGCGACAAAATGTCACAATTGGCAAATTCTTACTCGCTAGGTAGGTACAAAAGTGCACCTAAGCGATAGAATGTCGCAGTACAATCGGACTCTAATTCAAACATAACTTCACTAAATATGGTCCGATTCCGGCCGTTCTGGATTCAAATTGTTCGTTTTAAATAGTATCTTACCTTAATCACCAGCGGTCGTCCATCCTCCACCTGTAAAAAATAGAAAAAATTAGTTTCAGCTATAAACACTTGGTGCATTCTGTTCTAAGTGACCACTCGCACTTTTGTGAATTTTTTCACAAAAAACCCTTCAATATTCTTGCTAATTTCTTTCGTAATTCTGTTTATTAGTGTGTCGCACGAGTTATCAGCAACCGTCCGTCACTTTTTCGCCAATATTTTATAAAATTTCAGCACTTAAAGTCAGTAACTCTGTTGAAATCCGCCCAAAATACTTGTATTTGGTCGATAAATCGCGATTTTTGTTCGCGACTGGTTCCAATTGTTGTGCCATTAGATAGATCTCGTCGAGACCTATCCCGAAATGCCCCATTTGTAGGGGTTATCTGCGACAAAATGTCACAATTGGCAAATTCTTACCCGCTAGGTAGGTACAAAAGTGCACCTAAGCGATAGAATGTCGCAGTACAATCGGACTCTAATTTAAACATAACTTCACAAAATATGGTCCGATTCCGGCCGTTCTGGATTCAAATTGTTCGTTTTAAATAGTATCTTACCTTAATCACCAGCGGTCGTCCATCCTCCACCTGTAAAAATAGAAAAAATTAGTTTCAGCTATAAACACTTGGTGCATTCTGTTCTAAGTGACCACTAAACTTTTGTGAATTTTTTCACAAAAAACCCTTCAATATTCTTGCTAATTTCTTTCGTAATTCTGTTTATTAGTGTGTCGCACGAGTTATCAGCAACCGTCCGTCACTTTTTCGCCAATATTTTATAAAATTTCAGCACTTAAAGTCAGTAACTCTGTTGAAATCCGCCCAAAATACTTGTATTTGGTCGATAAATCGCGATTTTTGTTCGCGACTGGTTCCAATTGTTGTGCCATTAGATAGATCTCGTCGAGACCTATCCCGAAATGCCCCATTTGTAGGGGTTATCTGCGACAAAATGTCACAATTGGCAAATTCTTACTCGCTAGGTAGGTACAAAAGTGCACCTAAGCGATAGAATGTCGCAGTACAATCGGACTCTAATTCAAACATAACTTCACTAAATATGGTCCGATTCCGGCCGTTCTGGATTCAAATTGTTCGTTTTAAATAGTATCTTACCTTAATCACCAGCGGTCGTCCATCCTCCACCTGTAAAAAATAGAAAAAATTAGTTTCAGCTATAAACACTTGGTGCATTCTGTTCTAAGTGACCACTCGCACTTTTGTGAATTTTTTCACAAAAAACCCTTCAATATTCTTGCTAATTTCTTTCGTAATTCTGTTTATTAGTGTGTCGCACGAGTTATCAGCAACCGTCCGTCACTTTTTCGCCAATATTTTATAAAATTTCAGCACTTAAAGTCAGTAACTCTGTTGAAATCCGCCCAAAATACTTGTATTTGGTCGATAAATCGCGATTTTTGTTCGCGACTGGTTCCAATTGTTGTGCCATTAGATAGATCTCGTCGAGACCTATCCCGAAATGCCCCATTTGTAGGGGTTATCTGCGACAAAATGTCACAATTGGCAAATTCTTACTCGCTAGGTAGGTACAAAAGTGCACCTAAGCGATAGAATGTCGCAGTACAATCGGACTCTAATTCAAACATAACTTCACTAAATATGGTCCGATTCCGGCCGTTCTGGATTCAAATTGTTCGTTTTAAATAGTATCTTACCTTAATCACCAGCGGTCGTCCATCCTCCACCTGTAAAAAATAGAAAAAATTAGTTTCAGCTATAAACACTTGGTGCATTCTGTTCTAAGTGACCACTCGCACTTTTGTGAATTTTTTCACAAAAAACCCTTCAATATTCTTGCTAATTTCTTTCGTAATTCTGTTTATTAGTGTGTCGCACGAGTTATCAGCAACCGTCCGTCACTTTTTCGCCAATATTTTATAAAATTTCAGCACTTAAAGTCAGTAACTCTGTTGAAATCCGCCCAAAATACTTGTATTTGGTCGATAAATCGCGATTTTTGTTCGCGACTGGTTCCAATTGTTGTGCCATTAGATAGATCTCGTCGAGACCTATCCCGAAATGCCCCATTTGTAGGGGTTATCTGCGACAAAATGTCACAATTGGCAAATTCTTACCCGCTAGGTAGGTACAAAAGTGCACCTAAGCGATAGAATGTCGCAGTACAATCGGACTCTAATTTAAACATAACTTCACAAAATATGGTCCGATTCCGGCCGTTCTGGATTCAAATTGTTCGTTTTAAATAGTATCTTACCTTAATCACCAGCGGTCGTCCATCCTCCACCTGTAAAAATAGAAAAAATTAGTTTCAGCTATAAACACTTGGTGCATTCTGTTCTAAGTGACCACTAAACTTTTGTGAATTTTTTCACAAAAAACCCTTCAATATTCTTGCTAATTTCTTTCGTAATTCTGTTTATTAGTGTGTCGCACGAGTTATCAGCAACCGTCCGTCACTTTTTCGCCAATATTTTATAAAATTTCAGCACTTAAAGTCAGTAACTCTGTTGAAATCCGCCCAAAATACTTGTATTTGGTCGATAAATCGCGATTTTTGTTCGCGACTGGTTCCAATTGTTGTGCCATTAGATAGATCTCGTCGAGACCTATCCCGAAATGCCCCATTTGTAGGGGTTATCTGCGACAAAATGTCACAATTGGCAAATTCTTACTCGCTAGGTAGGTACAAAAGTGCACCTAAGCGATAGAATGTCGCAGTACAATCGGACTCTAATTCAAACATAACTTCACTAAATATGGTCCGATTCCGGCCGTTCTGGATTCAAATTGTTCGTTTTAAATAGTATCTTACCTTAATCACCAGCGGTCGTCCATCCTCCACCTGTAAAAAATAGAAAAAATTAGTTTCAGCTATAAACACTTGGTGCATTCTGTTCTAAGTGACCACTCGCACTTTTGTGAATTTTTTCACAAAAAACCCTTCAATATTCTTGCTAATTTCTTTCGTAATTCTGTTTATTAGTGTGTCGCACGAGTTATCAGCAACCGTCCGTCACATTTTCGCCAATATTTTATAAAATTTCAGCACTTAAAGTCAGTAACTCTGTTGAAATCCGCCCAAAATACTTGTATTTGGTCGATAAATCGCGATTTTTGTTCGCGACTGGTTCCAATTGTTGTGCCATTAGATAGATCTCGTCGAGACCTATCCCGAAATGCCCCATTTGTAGGGGTTATCTGCGACAAAATGTCACAATTGGCAAATTCTTACTCGCTAGGTAGGTACAAAAGTGCACCTAAGCGATAGAATGTCGCAGTACAATCGGACTCTAATTCAAACATAACTTCACTAAATATGGTCCGATTCCGGCCGTTCTGGATTCAAATTGTTCGTTTTAAATAGTATCTTACCTTAATCACCAGCGGTCGTCCATCCTCCACCTGTAAAAAATAGAAAAAATTAGTTTCAGCTATAAACACTTGGTGCATTCTGTTCTAAGTGACCACTCGCACTTTTGTGAATTTTTTCACAAAAAACCCTTCAATATTCTTGCTAATTTCTTTCGTAATTCTGTTTATTAGTGTGTCGCACGAGTTATCAGCAACCGTCCGTCACTTTTTCGCCAATATTTTATAAAATTTCAGCACTTAAAGTCAGTAACTCTGTTGAAATCCGCCCAAAATACTTGTATTTGGTCGATAAATCGCGATTTTTGTTCGCGACTGGTTCCAATTGTTGTGCCATTAGATAGATCTCGTCGAGACCTATCCCGAAATGCCCCATTTGTAGGGGTTATCTGCGACAAAATGTCACAATTGGCAAATTCTTACCCGCTAGGTAGGTACAAAAGTGCACCTAAGCGATAGAATGTCGCAGTACAATCGGACTCTAATTTAAACATAACTTCACAAAATATGGTCCGATTCCGGCCGTTCTGGATTCAAATTGTTCGTTTTAAATAGTATCTTACCTTAATCACCAGCGGTCGTCCATCCTCCACCTGTAAAAATAGAAAAAATTAGTTTCAGCTATAAACACTTGGTGCATTCTGTTCTAAGTGACCACTCGCACTTTTGTGAATTTTTTCACAAAAAACCCTTCAATATTCTTGCTAATTTCTTTCGTAATTCTGTTTATTAGTGTGTCGCACGAGTTATCAGCAACCGTCCGTCACTTTTTCGCCAATATTTTATAAAATTTCAGCACTTAAAGTCAGTAACTCTGTTGAAATCCGCCCAAAATACTTGTATTTGGTCGATAAATCGCGATTTTTGTTCGCGACTGGTTCCAATTGTTGTGCCATTAGATAGATCTCGTCGAGACCTATCCCGAAATGCCCCATTTGTAGGGGTTATCTGCGACAAAATGTCACAATTGGCAAATTCTTACTCGCTAGGTAGGTACAAAAGTGCACCTAAGCGATAGAATGTCGCAGTACAATCGGACTCTAATTCAAACATAACTTCACTAAATATGGTCCGATTCCGGCCGTTCTGGATTCAAATTGTTCGTTTTAAATAGTATCTTACCTTAATCACCAGCGGTCGTCCATCCTCCACCTGTAAAAAATAGAAAAAATTAGTTTCAGCTATAAACACTTGGTGCATTCTGTTCTAAGTGACCACTCGCACTTTTGTGAATTTTTTCACAAAAAACCCTTCAATATTCTTGCTAATTTCTTTCGTAATTCTGTTTATTAGTGTGTCGCACGAGTTATCAGCAACCGTCCGTCACTTTTTCGCCAATATTTTATAAAATTTCAGCACTTAAAGTCAGTAACTCTGTTGAAATCCGCCCAAAATACTTGTATTTGGTCGATAAATCGCGATTTTTGTTCGCGACTGGTTCCAATTGTTGTGCCATTAGATAGATCTCGTCGAGACCTATCCCGAAATGCCCCATTTGTAGGGGTTATCTGCGACAAAATGTCACAATTGGCAAATTCTTACCCGCTAGGTAGGTACAAAAGTGCACCTAAGCGATAGAATGTCGCAGTACAATCGGACTCTAATTTAAACATAACTTCACAAAATATGGTCCGATTCCGGCCGTTCTGGATTCAAATTGTTCGTTTTAAATAGTATCTTACCTTAATCACCAGCGGTCGTCCATCCTCCACCTGTAAAAATAGAAAAAATTAGTTTCAGCTATAAACACTTGGTGCATTCTGTTCTAAGTGACCACTAAACTTTTGTGAATTTTTTCACAAAAAACCCTTCAATATTCTTGCTAATTTCTTTCGTAATTCTGTTTATTAGTGTGTCGCACGAGTTATCAGCAACCGTCCGTCACTTTTTCGCCAATATTTTATAAAATTTCAGCACTTAAAGTCAGTAACTCTGTTGAAATCCGCCCAAAATACTTGTATTTGGTCGATAAATCGCGATTTTTGTTCGCGACTGGTTCCAATTGTTGTGCCATTAGATAGATCTCGTCGAGACCTATCCCGAAATGCCCCATTTGTAGGGGTTATCTGCGACAAAATGTCACAATTGGCAAATTCTTACTCGCTAGGTAGGTACAAAAGTGCACCTAAGCGATAGAATGTCGCAGTACAATCGGACTCTAATTCAAACATAACTTCACTAAATATGGTCCGATTCCGGCCGTTCTGGATTCAAATTGTTCGTTTTAAATAGTATCTTACCTTAATCACCAGCGGTCGTCCATCCTCCACCTGTAAAAAATAGAAAAAATTAGTTTCAGCTATAAACACTTGGTGCATTCTGTTCTAAGTGACCACTCGCACTTTTGTGAATTTTTTCACAAAAAACCCTTCAATATTCTTGCTAATTTCTTTCGTAATTCTGTTTATTAGTGTGTCGCACGAGTTATCAGCAACCGTCCGTCACTTTTTCGCCAATATTTTATAAAATTTCAGCACTTAAAGTCAGTAACTCTGTTGAAATCCGCCCAAAATACTTGTATTTGGTCGATAAATCGCGATTTTTGTTCGCGACTGGTTCCAATTGTTGTGCCATTAGATAGATCTCGTCGAGACCTATCCCGAAATGCCCCATTTGTAGGGGTTATCTGCGACAAAATGTCACAATTGGCAAATTCTTACTCGCTAGGTAGGTACAAAAGTGCACCTAAGCGATAGAATGTCGCAGTACAATCGGACTCTAATTCAAACATAACTTCACTAAATATGGTCCGATTCCGGCCGTTCTGGATTCAAATTGTTCGTTTTAAATAGTATCTTACCTTAATCACCAGCGGTCGTCCATCCTCCACCTGTAAAAAATAGAAAAAATTAGTTTCAGCTATAAACACTTGGTGCATTCTGTTCTAAGTGACCACTCGCACTTTTGTGAATTTTTTCACAAAAAACCCTTCAATATTCTTGCTAATTTCTTTCGTAATTCTGTTTATTAGTGTGTCGCACGAGTTATCAGCAACCGTCCGTCACTTTTTCGCCAATATTTTATAAAATTTCAGCACTTAAAGTCAGTAACTCTGTTGAAATCCGCCCAAAATACTTGTATTTGGTCGATAAATCGCGATTTTTGTTCGCGACTGGTTCCAATTGTTGTGCCATTAGATAGATCTCGTCGAGACCTATCCCGAAATGCCCCATTTGTAGGGGTTATCTGCGACAAAATGTCACAATTGGCAAATTCTTACTCGCTAGGTAGGTACAAAAGTGCACCTAAGCGATAGAATGTCGCAGTACAATCGGACTCTAATTCAAACATAACTTCACTAAATATGGTCCGATTCCGGCCGTTCTGGATTCAAATTGTTCGTTTTAAATAGTATCTTACCTTAATCACCAGCGGTCGTCCATCCTCCACCTGTAAAAAATAGAAAAAATTAGTTTCAGCTATAAACACTTGGTGCATTCTGTTCTAAGTGACCACTCGCACTTTTGTGAATTTTTTCACAAAAAACCCTTCAATATTCTTGCTAATTTCTTTCGTAATTCTGTTTATTAGTGTGTCGCACGAGTTATCAGCAACCGTCCGTCACTTTTTCGCCAATATTTTATAAAATTTCAGCACTTAAAGTCAGTAACTCTGTTGAAATCCGCCCAAAATACTTGTATTTGGTCGATAAATCGCGATTTTTGTTCGCGACTGGTTCCAATTGTTGTGCCATTAGATAGATCTCGTCGAGACCTATCCCGAAATGCCCCATTTGTAGGGGTTATCTGCGACAAAATGTCACAATTGGCAAATTCTTACCCGCTAGGTAGGTACAAAAGTGCACCTAAGCGATAGAATGTCGCAGTACAATCGGACTCTAATTTAAACATAACTTCACAAAATATGGTCCGATTCCGGCCGTTCTGGATTCAAATTGTTCGTTTTAAATAGTATCTTACCTTAATCACCAGCGGTCGTCCATCCTCCACCTGTAAAAATAGAAAAAATTAGTTTCAGCTATAAACACTTGGTGCATTCTGTTCTAAGTGACCACTAAACTTTTGTGAATTTTTTCACAAAAAACCCTTCAATATTCTTGCTAATTTCTTTCGTAATTCTGTTTATTAGTGTGTCGCACGAGTTATCAGCAACCGTCCGTCACTTTTTCGCCAATATTTTATAAAATTTCAGCACTTAAAGTCAGTAACTCTGTTGAAATCCGCCCAAAATACTTGTATTTGGTCGATAAATCGCGATTTTTGTTCGCGACTGGTTCCAATTGTTGTGCCATTAGATAGATCTCGTCGAGACCTATCCCGAAATGCCCCATTTGTAGGGGTTATCTGCGACAAAATGTCACAATTGGCAAATTCTTACTCGCTAGGTAGGTACAAAAGTGCACCTAAGCGATAGAATGTCGCAGTACAATCGGACTCTAATTCAAACATAACTTCACTAAATATGGTCCGATTCCGGCCGTTCTGGATTCAAATTGTTCGTTTTAAATAGTATCTTACCTTAATCACCAGCGGTCGTCCATCCTCCACCTGTAAAAAATAGAAAAAATTAGTTTCAGCTATAAACACTTGGTGCATTCTGTTCTAAGTGACCACTCGCACTTTTGTGAATTTTTTCACAAAAAACCCTTCAATATTCTTGCTAATTTCTTTCGTAATTCTGTTTATTAGTGTGTCGCACGAGTTATCAGCAACCGTCCGTCACTTTTTCGCCAATATTTTATAAAATTTCAGCACTTAAAGTCAGTAACTCTGTTGAAATCCGCCCAAAATACTTGTATTTGGTCGATAAATCGCGATTTTTGTTCGCGACTGGTTCCAATTGTTGTGCCATTAGATAGATCTCGTCGAGACCTATCCCGAAATGCCCCATTTGTAGGGGTTATCTGCGACAAAATGTCACAATTGGCAAATTCTTACTCGCTAGGTAGGTACAAAAGTGCACCTAAGCGATAGAATGTCGCAGTACAATCGGACTCTAATTCAAACATAACTTCACTAAATATGGTCCGATTCCGGCCGTTCTGGATTCAAATTGTTCGTTTTAAATAGTATCTTACCTTAATCACCAGCGGTCGTCCATCCTCCACCTGTAAAAAATAGAAAAAATTAGTTTCAGCTATAAACACTTGGTGCATTCTGTTCTAAGTGACCACTCGCACTTTTGTGAATTTTTTCACAAAAAACCCTTCAATATTCTTGCTAATTTCTTTCGTAATTCTGTTTATTAGTGTGTCGCACGAGTTATCAGCAACCGTCCGTCACTTTTTCGCCAATATTTTATAAAATTTCAGCACTTAAAGTCAGTAACTCTGTTGAAATCCGCCCAAAATACTTGTATTTGGTCGATAAATCGCGATTTTTGTTCGCGACTGGTTCCAATTGTTGTGCCATTAGATAGATCTCGTCGAGACCTATCCCGAAATGCCCCATTTGTAGGGGTTATCTGCGACAAAATGTCACAATTGGCAAATTCTTACCCGCTAGGTAGGTACAAAAGTGCACCTAAGCGATAGAATGTCGCAGTACAATCGGACTCTAATTTAAACATAACTTCACAAAATATGGTCCGATTCCGGCCGTTCTGGATTCAAATTGTTCGTTTTAAATAGTATCTTACCTTAATCACCAGCGGTCGTCCATCCTCCACCTGTAAAAATAGAAAAAATTAGTTTCAGCTATAAACACTTGGTGCATTCTGTTCTAAGTGACCACTAAACTTTTGTGAATTTTTTCACAAAAAACCCTTCAATATTCTTGCTAATTTCTTTCGTAATTCTGTTTATTAGTGTGTCGCACGAGTTATCAGCAACCGTCCGTCACTTTTTCGCCAATATTTTATAAAATTTCAGCACTTAAAGTCAGTAACTCTGTTGAAATCCGCCCAAAATACTTGTATTTGGTCGATAAATCGCGATTTTTGTTCGCGACTGGTTCCAATTGTTGTGCCATTAGATAGATCTCGTCGAGACCTATCCCGAAATGCCCCATTTGTAGGGGTTATCTGCGACAAAATGTCACAATTGGCAAATTCTTACTCGCTAGGTAGGTACAAAAGTGCACCTAAGCGATAGAATGTCGCAGTACAATCGGACTCTAATTCAAACATAACTTCACTAAATATGGTCCGATTCCGGCCGTTCTGGATTCAAATTGTTCGTTTTAAATAGTATCTTACCTTAATCACCAGCGGTCGTCCATCCTCCACCTGTAAAAAATAGAAAAAATTAGTTTCAGCTATAAACACTTGGTGCATTCTGTTCTAAGTGACCACTCGCACTTTTGTGAATTTTTTCACAAAAAACCCTTCAATATTCTTGCTAATTTCTTTCGTAATTCTGTTTATTAGTGTGTCGCACGAGTTATCAGCAACCGTCCGTCACTTTTTCGCCAATATTTTATAAAATTTCAGCACTTAAAGTCAGTAACTCTGTTGAAATCCGCCCAAAATACTTGTATTTGGTCGATAAATCGCGATTTTTGTTCGCGACTGGTTCCAATTGTTGTGCCATTAGATAGATCTCGTCGAGACCTATCCCGAAATGCCCCATTTGTAGGGGTTATCTGCGACAAAATGTCACAATTGGCAAATTCTTACTCGCTAGGTAGGTACAAAAGTGCACCTAAGCGATAGAATGTCGCAGTACAATCGGACTCTAATTCAAACATAACTTCACTAAATATGGTCCGATTCCGGCCGTTCTGGATTCAAATTGTTCGTTTTAAATAGTATCTTACCTTAATCACCAGCGGTCGTCCATCCTCCACCTGTAAAAAATAGAAAAAATTAGTTTCAGCTATAAACACTTGGTGCATTCTGTTCTAAGTGACCACTCGCACTTTTGTGAATTTTTTCACAAAAAACCCTTCAATATTCTTGCTAATTTCTTTCGTAATTCTGTTTATTAGTGTGTCGCACGAGTTATCAGCAACCGTCCGTCACTTTTTCGCCAATATTTTATAAAATTTCAGCACTTAAAGTCAGTAACTCTGTTGAAATCCGCCCAAAATACTTGTATTTGGTCGATAAATCGCGATTTTTGTTCGCGACTGGTTCCAATTGTTGTGCCATTAGATAGATCTCGTCGAGACCTATCCCGAAATGCCCCATTTGTAGGGGTTATCTGCGACAAAATGTCACAATTGGCAAATTCTTACCCGCTAGGTAGGTACAAAAGTGCACCTAAGCGATAGAATGTCGCAGTACAATCGGACTCTAATTTAAACATAACTTCACAAAATATGGTCCGATTCCGGCCGTTCTGGATTCAAATTGTTCGTTTTAAATAGTATCTTACCTTAATCACCAGCGGTCGTCCATCCTCCACCTGTAAAAATAGAAAAAATTAGTTTCAGCTATAAACACTTGGTGCATTCTGTTCTAAGTGACCACTCGCACTTTTGTGAATTTTTTCACAAAAAACCCTTCAATATTCTTGCTAATTTCTTTCGTAATTCTGTTTATTAGTGTGTCGCACGAGTTATCAGCAACCGTCCGTCACTTTTTCGCCAATATTTTATAAAATTTCAGCACTTAAAGTCAGTAACTCTGTTGAAATCCGCCCAAAATACTTGTATTTGGTCGATAAATCGCGATTTTTGTTCGCGACTGGTTCCAATTGTTGTGCCATTAGATAGATCTCGTCGAGACCTATCCCGAAATGCCCCATTTGTAGGGGTTATCTGCGACAAAATGTCACAATTGGCAAATTCTTACTCGCTAGGTAGGTACAAAAGTGCACCTAAGCGATAGAATGTCGCAGTACAATCGGACTCTAATTCAAACATAACTTCACTAAATATGGTCCGATTCCGGCCGTTCTGGATTCAAATTGTTCGTTTTAAATAGTATCTTACCTTAATCACCAGCGGTCGTCCATCCTCCACCTGTAAAAAATAGAAAAAATTAGTTTCAGCTATAAACACTTGGTGCATTCTGTTCTAAGTGACCACTCGCACTTTTGTGAATTTTTTCACAAAAAACCCTTCAATATTCTTGCTAATTTCTTTCGTAATTCTGTTTATTAGTGTGTCGCACGAGTTATCAGCAACCGTCCGTCACTTTTTCGCCAATATTTTATAAAATTTCAGCACTTAAAGTCAGTAACTCTGTTGAAATCCGCCCAAAATACTTGTATTTGGTCGATAAATCGCGATTTTTGTTCGCGACTGGTTCCAATTGTTGTGCCATTAGATAGATCTCGTCGAGACCTATCCCGAAATGCCCCATTTGTAGGGGTTATCTGCGACAAAATGTCACAATTGGCAAATTCTTACCCGCTAGGTAGGTACAAAAGTGCACCTAAGCGATAGAATGTCGCAGTACAATCGGACTCTAATTTAAACATAACTTCACAAAATATGGTCCGATTCCGGCCGTTCTGGATTCAAATTGTTCGTTTTAAATAGTATCTTACCTTAATCACCAGCGGTCGTCCATCCTCCACCTGTAAAAATAGAAAAAATTAGTTTCAGCTATAAACACTTGGTGCATTCTGTTCTAAGTGACCACTAAACTTTTGTGAATTTTTTCACAAAAAACCCTTCAATATTCTTGCTAATTTCTTTCGTAATTCTGTTTATTAGTGTGTCGCACGAGTTATCAGCAACCGTCCGTCACTTTTTCGCCAATATTTTATAAAATTTCAGCACTTAAAGTCAGTAACTCTGTTGAAATCCGCCCAAAATACTTGTATTTGGTCGATAAATCGCGATTTTTGTTCGCGACTGGTTCCAATTGTTGTGCCATTAGATAGATCTCGTCGAGACCTATCCCGAAATGCCCCATTTGTAGGGGTTATCTGCGACAAAATGTCACAATTGGCAAATTCTTACTCGCTAGGTAGGTACAAAAGTGCACCTAAGCGATAGAATGTCGCAGTACAATCGGACTCTAATTCAAACATAACTTCACTAAATATGGTCCGATTCCGGCCGTTCTGGATTCAAATTGTTCGTTTTAAATAGTATCTTACCTTAATCACCAGCGGTCGTCCATCCTCCACCTGTAAAAAATAGAAAAAATTAGTTTCAGCTATAAACACTTGGTGCATTCTGTTCTAAGTGACCACTCGCACTTTTGTGAATTTTTTCACAAAAAACCCTTCAATATTCTTGCTAATTTCTTTCGTAATTCTGTTTATTAGTGTGTCGCACGAGTTATCAGCAACCGTCCGTCACTTTTTCGCCAATATTTTATAAAATTTCAGCACTTAAAGTCAGTAACTCTGTTGAAATCCGCCCAAAATACTTGTATTTGGTCGATAAATCGCGATTTTTGTTCGCGACTGGTTCCAATTGTTGTGCCATTAGATAGATCTCGTCGAGACCTATCCCGAAATGCCCCATTTGTAGGGGTTATCTGCGACAAAATGTCACAATTGGCAAATTCTTACTCGCTAGGTAGGTACAAAAGTGCACCTAAGCGATAGAATGTCGCAGTACAATCGGACTCTAATTCAAACATAACTTCACTAAATATGGTCCGATTCCGGCCGTTCTGGATTCAAATTGTTCGTTTTAAATAGTATCTTACCTTAATCACCAGCGGTCGTCCATCCTCCACCTGTAAAAAATAGAAAAAATTAGTTTCAGCTATAAACACTTGGTGCATTCTGTTCTAAGTGACCACTCGCACTTTTGTGAATTTTTTCACAAAAAACCCTTCAATATTCTTGCTAATTTCTTTCGTAATTCTGTTTATTAGTGTGTCGCACGAGTTATCAGCAACCGTCCGTCACTTTTTCGCCAATATTTTATAAAATTTCAGCACTTAAAGTCAGTAACTCTGTTGAAATCCGCCCAAAATACTTGTATTTGGTCGATAAATCGCGATTTTTGTTCGCGACTGGTTCCAATTGTTGTGCCATTAGATAGATCTCGTCGAGACCTATCCCGAAATGCCCCATTTGTAGGGGTTATCTGCGACAAAATGTCACAATTGGCAAATTCTTACTCGCTAGGTAGGTACAAAAGTGCACCTAAGCGATAGAATGTCGCAGTACAATCGGACTCTAATTCAAACATAACTTCACTAAATATGGTCCGATTCCGGCCGTTCTGGATTCAAATTGTTCGTTTTAAATAGTATCTTACCTTAATCACCAGCGGTCGTCCATCCTCCACCTGTAAAAAATAGAAAAAATTAGTTTCAGCTATAAACACTTGGTGCATTCTGTTCTAAGTGACCACTCGCACTTTTGTGAATTTTTTCACAAAAAACCCTTCAATATTCTTGCTAATTTCTTTCGTAATTCTGTTTATTAGTGTGTCGCACGAGTTATCAGCAACCGTCCGTCACTTTTTCGCCAATATTTTATAAAATTTCAGCACTTAAAGTCAGTAACTCTGTTGAAATCCGCCCAAAATACTTGTATTTGGTCGATAAATCGCGATTTTTGTTCGCGACTGGTTCCAATTGTTGTGCCATTAGATAGATCTCGTCGAGACCTATCCCGAAATGCCCCATTTGTAGGGGTTATCTGCGACAAAATGTCACAATTGGCAAATTCTTACCCGCTAGGTAGGTACAAAAGTGCACCTAAGCGATAGAATGTCGCAGTACAATCGGACTCTAATTTAAACATAACTTCACAAAATATGGTCCGATTCCGGCCGTTCTGGATTCAAATTGTTCGTTTTAAATAGTATCTTACCTTAATCACCAGCGGTCGTCCATCCTCCACCTGTAAAAATAGAAAAAATTAGTTTCAGCTATAAACACTTGGTGCATTCTGTTCTAAGTGACCACTAAACTTTTGTGAATTTTTTCACAAAAAACCCTTCAATATTCTTGCTAATTTCTTTCGTAATTCTGTTTATTAGTGTGTCGCACGAGTTATCAGCAACCGTCCGTCACTTTTTCGCCAATATTTTATAAAATTTCAGCACTTAAAGTCAGTAACTCTGTTGAAATCCGCCCAAAATACTTGTATTTGGTCGATAAATCGCGATTTTTGTTCGCGACTGGTTCCAATTGTTGTGCCATTAGATAGATCTCGTCGAGACCTATCCCGAAATGCCCCATTTGTAGGGGTTATCTGCGACAAAATGTCACAATTGGCAAATTCTTACTCGCTAGGTAGGTACAAAAGTGCACCTAAGCGATAGAATGTCGCAGTACAATCGGACTCTAATTCAAACATAACTTCACTAAATATGGTCCGATTCCGGCCGTTCTGGATTCAAATTGTTCGTTTTAAATAGTATCTTACCTTAATCACCAGCGGTCGTCCATCCTCCACCTGTAAAAAATAGAAAAAATTAGTTTCAGCTATAAACACTTGGTGCATTCTGTTCTAAGTGACCACTCGCACTTTTGTGAATTTTTTCACAAAAAACCCTTCAATATTCTTGCTAATTTCTTTCGTAATTCTGTTTATTAGTGTGTCGCACGAGTTATCAGCAACCGTCCGTCACTTTTTCGCCAATATTTTATAAAATTTCAGCACTTAAAGTCAGTAACTCTGTTGAAATCCGCCCAAAATACTTGTATTTGGTCGATAAATCGCGATTTTTGTTCGCGACTGGTTCCAATTGTTGTGCCATTAGATAGATCTCGTCGAGACCTATCCCGAAATGCCCCATTTGTAGGGGTTATCTGCGACAAAATGTCACAATTGGCAAATTCTTACTCGCTAGGTAGGTACAAAAGTGCACCTAAGCGATAGAATGTCGCAGTACAATCGGACTCTAATTCAAACATAACTTCACTAAATATGGTCCGATTCCGGCCGTTCTGGATTCAAATTGTTCGTTTTAAATAGTATCTTACCTTAATCACCAGCGGTCGTCCATCCTCCACCTGTAAAAAATAGAAAAAATTAGTTTCAGCTATAAACACTTGGTGCATTCTGTTCTAAGTGACCACTCGCACTTTTGTGAATTTTTTCACAAAAAACCCTTCAATATTCTTGCTAATTTCTTTCGTAATTCTGTTTATTAGTGTGTCGCACGAGTTATCAGCAACCGTCCGTCACTTTTTCGCCAATATTTTATAAAATTTCAGCACTTAAAGTCAGTAACTCTGTTGAAATCCGCCCAAAATACTTGTATTTGGTCGATAAATCGCGATTTTTGTTCGCGACTGGTTCCAATTGTTGTGCCATTAGATAGATCTCGTCGAGACCTATCCCGAAATGCCCCATTTGTAGGGGTTATCTGCGACAAAATGTCACAATTGGCAAATTCTTACTCGCTAGGTAGGTACAAAAGTGCACCTAAGCGATAGAATGTCGCAGTACAATCGGACTCTAATTCAAACATAACTTCACTAAATATGGTCCGATTCCGGCCGTTCTGGATTCAAATTGTTCGTTTTAAATAGTATCTTACCTTAATCACCAGCGGTCGTCCATCCTCCACCTGTAAAAAATAGAAAAAATTAGTTTCAGCTATAAACACTTGGTGCATTCTGTTCTAAGTGACCACTCGCACTTTTGTGAATTTTTTCACAAAAAACCCTTCAATATTCTTGCTAATTTCTTTCGTAATTCTGTTTATTAGTGTGTCGCACGAGTTATCAGCAACCGTCCGTCACTTTTTCGCCAATATTTTATAAAATTTCAGCACTTAAAGTCAGTAACTCTGTTGAAATCCGCCCAAAATACTTGTATTTGGTCGATAAATCGCGATTTTTGTTCGCGACTGGTTCCAATTGTTGTGCCATTAGATAGATCTCGTCGAGACCTATCCCGAAATGCCCCATTTGTAGGGGTTATCTGCGACAAAATGTCACAATTGGCAAATTCTTACCCGCTAGGTAGGTACAAAAGTGCACCTAAGCGATAGAATGTCGCAGTACAATCGGACTCTAATTTAAACATAACTTCACAAAATATGGTCCGATTCCGGCCGTTCTGGATTCAAATTGTTCGTTTTAAATAGTATCTTACCTTAATCACCAGCGGTCGTCCATCCTCCACCTGTAAAAATAGAAAAAATTAGTTTCAGCTATAAACACTTGGTGCATTCTGTTCTAAGTGACCACTAAACTTTTGTGAATTTTTTCACAAAAAACCCTTCAATATTCTTGCTAATTTCTTTCGTAATTCTGTTTATTAGTGTGTCGCACGAGTTATCAGCAACCGTCCGTCACTTTTTCGCCAATATTTTATAAAATTTCAGCACTTAAAGTCAGTAACTCTGTTGAAATCCGCCCAAAATACTTGTATTTGGTCGATAAATCGCGATTTTTGTTCGCGACTGGTTCCAATTGTTGTGCCATTAGATAGATCTCGTCGAGACCTATCCCGAAATGCCCCATTTGTAGGGGTTATCTGCGACAAAATGTCACAATTGGCAAATTCTTACTCGCTAGGTAGGTACAAAAGTGCACCTAAGCGATAGAATGTCGCAGTACAATCGGACTCTAATTCAAACATAACTTCACTAAATATGGTCCGATTCCGGCCGTTCTGGATTCAAATTGTTCGTTTTAAATAGTATCTTACCTTAATCACCAGCGGTCGTCCATCCTCCACCTGTAAAAAATAGAAAAAATTAGTTTCAGCTATAAACACTTGGTGCATTCTGTTCTAAGTGACCACTCGCACTTTTGTGAATTTTTTCACAAAAAACCCTTCAATATTCTTGCTAATTTCTTTCGTAATTCTGTTTATTAGTGTGTCGCACGAGTTATCAGCAACCGTCCGTCACTTTTTCGCCAATATTTTATAAAATTTCAGCACTTAAAGTCAGTAACTCTGTTGAAATCCGCCCAAAATACTTGTATTTGGTCGATAAATCGCGATTTTTGTTCGCGACTGGTTCCAATTGTTGTGCCATTAGATAGATCTCGTCGAGACCTATCCCGAAATGCCCCATTTGTAGGGGTTATCTGCGACAAAATGTCACAATTGGCAAATTCTTACTCGCTAGGTAGGTACAAAAGTGCACCTAAGCGATAGAATGTCGCAGTACAATCGGACTCTAATTCAAACATAACTTCACTAAATATGGTCCGATTCCGGCCGTTCTGGATTCAAATTGTTCGTTTTAAATAGTATCTTACCTTAATCACCAGCGGTCGTCCATCCTCCACCTGTAAAAAATAGAAAAAATTAGTTTCAGCTATAAACACTTGGTGCATTCTGTTCTAAGTGACCACTCGCACTTTTGTGAATTTTTTCACAAAAAACCCTTCAATATTCTTGCTAATTTCTTTCGTAATTCTGTTTATTAGTGTGTCGCACGAGTTATCAGCAACCGTCCGTCACTTTTTCGCCAATATTTTATAAAATTTCAGCACTTAAAGTCAGTAACTCTGTTGAAATCCGCCCAAAATACTTGTATTTGGTCGATAAATCGCGATTTTTGTTCGCGACTGGTTCCAATTGTTGTGCCATTAGATAGATCTCGTCGAGACCTATCCCGAAATGCCCCATTTGTAGGGGTTATCTGCGACAAAATGTCACAATTGGCAAATTCTTACCCGCTAGGTAGGTACAAAAGTGCACCTAAGCGATAGAATGTCGCAGTACAATCGGACTCTAATTTAAACATAACTTCACAAAATATGGTCCGATTCCGGCCGTTCTGGATTCAAATTGTTCGTTTTAAATAGTATCTTACCTTAATCACCAGCGGTCGTCCATCCTCCACCTGTAAAAATAGAAAAAATTAGTTTCAGCTATAAACACTTGGTGCATTCTGTTCTAAGTGACCACTAAACTTTTGTGAATTTTTTCACAAAAAACCCTTCAATATTCTTGCTAATTTCTTTCGTAATTCTGTTTATTAGTGTGTCGCACGAGTTATCAGCAACCGTCCGTCACTTTTTCGCCAATATTTTATAAAATTTCAGCACTTAAAGTCAGTAACTCTGTTGAAATCCGCCCAAAATACTTGTATTTGGTCGATAAATCGCGATTTTTGTTCGCGACTGGTTCCAATTGTTGTGCCATTAGATAGATCTCGTCGAGACCTATCCCGAAATGCCCCATTTGTAGGGGTTATCTGCGACAAAATGTCACAATTGGCAAATTCTTACTCGCTAGGTAGGTACAAAAGTGCACCTAAGCGATAGAATGTCGCAGTACAATCGGACTCTAATTCAAACATAACTTCACTAAATATGGTCCGATTCCGGCCGTTCTGGATTCAAATTGTTCGTTTTAAATAGTATCTTACCTTAATCACCAGCGGTCGTCCATCCTCCACCTGTAAAAAATAGAAAAAATTAGTTTCAGCTATAAACACTTGGTGCATTCTGTTCTAAGTGACCACTCGCACTTTTGTGAATTTTTTCACAAAAAACCCTTCAATATTCTTGCTAATTTCTTTCGTAATTCTGTTTATTAGTGTGTCGCACGAGTTATCAGCAACCGTCCGTCACTTTTTCGCCAATATTTTATAAAATTTCAGCACTTAAAGTCAGTAACTCTGTTGAAATCCGCCCAAAATACTTGTATTTGGTCGATAAATCGCGATTTTTGTTCGCGACTGGTTCCAATTGTTGTGCCATTAGATAGATCTCGTCGAGACCTATCCCGAAATGCCCCATTTGTAGGGGTTATCTGCGACAAAATGTCACAATTGGCAAATTCTTACCCGCTAGGTAGGTACAAAAGTGCACCTAAGCGATAGAATGTCGCAGTACAATCGGACTCTAATTTAAACATAACTTCACAAAATATGGTCCGATTCCGGCCGTTCTGGATTCAAATTGTTCGTTTTAAATAGTATCTTACCTTAATCACCAGCGGTCGTCCATCCTCCACCTGTAAAAATAGAAAAAATTAGTTTCAGCTATAAACACTTGGTGCATTCTGTTCTAAGTGACCACTAAACTTTTGTGAATTTTTTCACAAAAAACCCTTCAATATTCTTGCTAATTTCTTTCGTAATTCTGTTTATTAGTGTGTCGCACGAGTTATCAGCAACCGTCCGTCACTTTTTCGCCAATATTTTATAAAATTTCAGCACTTAAAGTCAGTAACTCTGTTGAAATCCGCCCAAAATACTTGTATTTGGTCGATAAATCGCGATTTTTGTTCGCGACTGGTTCCAATTGTTGTGCCATTAGATAGATCTCGTCGAGACCTATCCCGAAATGCCCCATTTGTAGGGGTTATCTGCGACAAAATGTCACAATTGGCAAATTCTTACTCGCTAGGTAGGTACAAAAGTGCACCTAAGCGATAGAATGTCGCAGTACAATCGGACTCTAATTCAAACATAACTTCACTAAATATGGTCCGATTCCGGCCGTTCTGGATTCAAATTGTTCGTTTTAAATAGTATCTTACCTTAATCACCAGCGGTCGTCCATCCTCCACCTGTAAAAAATAGAAAAAATTAGTTTCAGCTATAAACACTTGGTGCATTCTGTTCTAAGTGACCACTCGCACTTTTGTGAATTTTTTCACAAAAAACCCTTCAATATTCTTGCTAATTTCTTTCGTAATTCTGTTTATTAGTGTGTCGCACGAGTTATCAGCAACCGTCCGTCACTTTTTCGCCAATATTTTATAAAATTTCAGCACTTAAAGTCAGTAACTCTGTTGAAATCCGCCCAAAATACTTGTATTTGGTCGATAAATCGCGATTTTTGTTCGCGACTGGTTCCAATTGTTGTGCCATTAGATAGATCTCGTCGAGACCTATCCCGAAATGCCCCATTTGTAGGGGTTATCTGCGACAAAATGTCACAATTGGCAAATTCTTACTCGCTAGGTAGGTACAAAAGTGCACCTAAGCGATAGAATGTCGCAGTACAATCGGACTCTAATTCAAACATAACTTCACTAAATATGGTCCGATTCCGGCCGTTCTGGATTCAAATTGTTCGTTTTAAATAGTATCTTACCTTAATCACCAGCGGTCGTCCATCCTCCACCTGTAAAAAATAGAAAAAATTAGTTTCAGCTATAAACACTTGGTGCATTCTGTTCTAAGTGACCACTCGCACTTTTGTGAATTTTTTCACAAAAAACCCTTCAATATTCTTGCTAATTTCTTTCGTAATTCTGTTTATTAGTGTGTCGCACGAGTTATCAGCAACCGTCCGTCACTTTTTCGCCAATATTTTATAAAATTTCAGCACTTAAAGTCAGTAACTCTGTTGAAATCCGCCCAAAATACTTGTATTTGGTCGATAAATCGCGATTTTTGTTCGCGACTGGTTCCAATTGTTGTGCCATTAGATAGATCTCGTCGAGACCTATCCCGAAATGCCCCATTTGTAGGGGTTATCTGCGACAAAATGTCACAATTGGCAAATTCTTACTCGCTAGGTAGGTACAAAAGTGCACCTAAGCGATAGAATGTCGCAGTACAATCGGACTCTAATTCAAACATAACTTCACTAAATATGGTCCGATTCCGGCCGTTCTGGATTCAAATTGTTCGTTTTAAATAGTATCTTACCTTAATCACCAGCGGTCGTCCATCCTCCACCTGTAAAAAATAGAAAAAATTAGTTTCAGCTATAAACACTTGGTGCATTCTGTTCTAAGTGACCACTCGCACTTTTGTGAATTTTTTCACAAAAAACCCTTCAATATTCTTGCTAATTTCTTTCGTAATTCTGTTTATTAGTGTGTCGCACGAGTTATCAGCAACCGTCCGTCACTTTTTCGCCAATATTTTATAAAATTTCAGCACTTAAAGTCAGTAACTCTGTTGAAATCCGCCCAAAATACTTGTATTTGGTCGATAAATCGCGATTTTTGTTCGCGACTGGTTCCAATTGTTGTGCCATTAGATAGATCTCGTCGAGACCTATCCCGAAATGCCCCATTTGTAGGGGTTATCTGCGACAAAATGTCACAATTGGCAAATTCTTACTCGCTAGGTAGGTACAAAAGTGCACCTAAGCGATAGAATGTCGCAGTACAATCGGACTCTAATTCAAACATAACTTCACTAAATATGGTCCGATTCCGGCCGTTCTGGATTCAAATTGTTCGTTTTAAATAGTATCTTACCTTAATCACCAGCGGTCGTCCATCCTCCACCTGTAAAAAATAGAAAAAATTAGTTTCAGCTATAAACACTTGGTGCATTCTGTTCTAAGTGACCACTCGCACTTTTGTGAATTTTTTCACAAAAAACCCTTCAATATTCTTGCTAATTTCTTTCGTAATTCTGTTTATTAGTGTGTCGCACGAGTTATCAGCAACCGTCCGTCACTTTTTCGCCAATATTTTATAAAATTTCAGCACTTAAAGTCAGTAACTCTGTTGAAATCCGCCCAAAATACTTGTATTTGGTCGATAAATCGCGATTTTTGTTCGCGACTGGTTCCAATTGTTGTGCCATTAGATAGATCTCGTCGAGACCTATCCCGAAATGCCCCATTTGTAGGGGTTATCTGCGACAAAATGTCACAATTGGCAAATTCTTACCCGCTAGGTAGGTACAAAAGTGCACCTAAGCGATAGAATGTCGCAGTACAATCGGACTCTAATTTAAACATAACTTCACAAAATATGGTCCGATTCCGGCCGTTCTGGATTCAAATTGTTCGTTTTAAATAGTATCTTACCTTAATCACCAGCGGTCGTCCATCCTCCACCTGTAAAAATAGAAAAAATTAGTTTCAGCTATAAACACTTGGTGCATTCTGTTCTAAGTGACCACTAAACTTTTGTGAATTTTTTCACAAAAAACCCTTCAATATTCTTGCTAATTTCTTTCGTAATTCTGTTTATTAGTGTGTCGCACGAGTTATCAGCAACCGTCCGTCACTTTTTCGCCAATATTTTATAAAATTTCAGCACTTAAAGTCAGTAACTCTGTTGAAATCCGCCCAAAATACTTGTATTTGGTCGATAAATCGCGATTTTTGTTCGCGACTGGTTCCAATTGTTGTGCCATTAGATAGATCTCGTCGAGACCTATCCCGAAATGCCCCATTTGTAGGGGTTATCTGCGACAAAATGTCACAATTGGCAAATTCTTACTCGCTAGGTAGGTACAAAAGTGCACCTAAGCGATAGAATGTCGCAGTACAATCGGACTCTAATTCAAACATAACTTCACTAAATATGGTCCGATTCCGGCCGTTCTGGATTCAAATTGTTCGTTTTAAATAGTATCTTACCTTAATCACCAGCGGTCGTCCATCCTCCACCTGTAAAAAATAGAAAAAATTAGTTTCAGCTATAAACACTTGGTGCATTCTGTTCTAAGTGACCACTCGCACTTTTGTGAATTTTTTCACAAAAAACCCTTCAATATTCTTGCTAATTTCTTTCGTAATTCTGTTTATTAGTGTGTCGCACGAGTTATCAGCAACCGTCCGTCACTTTTTCGCCAATATTTTATAAAATTTCAGCACTTAAAGTCAGTAACTCTGTTGAAATCCGCCCAAAATACTTGTATTTGGTCGATAAATCGCGATTTTTGTTCGCGACTGGTTCCAATTGTTGTGCCATTAGATAGATCTCGTCGAGACCTATCCCGAAATGCCCCATTTGTAGGGGTTATCTGCGACAAAATGTCACAATTGGCAAATTCTTACTCGCTAGGTAGGTACAAAAGTGCACCTAAGCGATAGAATGTCGCAGTACAATCGGACTCTAATTCAAACATAACTTCACTAAATATGGTCCGATTCCGGCCGTTCTGGATTCAAATTGTTCGTTTTAAATAGTATCTTACCTTAATCACCAGCGGTCGTCCATCCTCCACCTGTAAAAAATAGAAAAAATTAGTTTCAGCTATAAACACTTGGTGCATTCTGTTCTAAGTGACCACTCGCACTTTTGTGAATTTTTTCACAAAAAACCCTTCAATATTCTTGCTAATTTCTTTCGTAATTCTGTTTATTAGTGTGTCGCACGAGTTATCAGCAACCGTCCGTCACTTTTTCGCCAATATTTTATAAAATTTCAGCACTTAAAGTCAGTAACTCTGTTGAAATCCGCCCAAAATACTTGTATTTGGTCGATAAATCGCGATTTTTGTTCGCGACTGGTTCCAATTGTTGTGCCATTAGATAGATCTCGTCGAGACCTATCCCGAAATGCCCCATTTGTAGGGGTTATCTGCGACAAAATGTCACAATTGGCAAATTCTTACCCGCTAGGTAGGTACAAAAGTGCACCTAAGCGATAGAATGTCGCAGTACAATCGGACTCTAATTTAAACATAACTTCACAAAATATGGTCCGATTCCGGCCGTTCTGGATTCAAATTGTTCGTTTTAAATAGTATCTTACCTTAATCACCAGCGGTCGTCCATCCTCCACCTGTAAAAATAGAAAAAATTAGTTTCAGCTATAAACACTTGGTGCATTCTGTTCTAAGTGACCACTAAACTTTTGTGAATTTTTTCACAAAAAACCCTTCAATATTCTTGCTAATTTCTTTCGTAATTCTGTTTATTAGTGTGTCGCACGAGTTATCAGCAACCGTCCGTCACTTTTTCGCCAATATTTTATAAAATTTCAGCACTTAAAGTCAGTAACTCTGTTGAAATCCGCCCAAAATACTTGTATTTGGTCGATAAATCGCGATTTTTGTTCGCGACTGGTTCCAATTGTTGTGCCATTAGATAGATCTCGTCGAGACCTATCCCGAAATGCCCCATTTGTAGGGGTTATCTGCGACAAAATGTCACAATTGGCAAATTCTTACTCGCTAGGTAGGTACAAAAGTGCACCTAAGCGATAGAATGTCGCAGTACAATCGGACTCTAATTCAAACATAACTTCACTAAATATGGTCCGATTCCGGCCGTTCTGGATTCAAATTGTTCGTTTTAAATAGTATCTTACCTTAATCACCAGCGGTCGTCCATCCTCCACCTGTAAAAAATAGAAAAAATTAGTTTCAGCTATAAACACTTGGTGCATTCTGTTCTAAGTGACCACTCGCACTTTTGTGAATTTTTTCACAAAAAACCCTTCAATATTCTTGCTAATTTCTTTCGTAATTCTGTTTATTAGTGTGTCGCACGAGTTATCAGCAACCGTCCGTCACTTTTTCGCCAATATTTTATAAAATTTCAGCACTTAAAGTCAGTAACTCTGTTGAAATCCGCCCAAAATACTTGTATTTGGTCGATAAATCGCGATTTTTGTTCGCGACTGGTTCCAATTGTTGTGCCATTAGATAGATCTCGTCGAGACCTATCCCGAAATGCCCCATTTGTAGGGGTTATCTGCGACAAAATGTCACAATTGGCAAATTCTTACTCGCTAGGTAGGTACAAAAGTGCACCTAAGCGATAGAATGTCGCAGTACAATCGGACTCTAATTCAAACATAACTTCACTAAATATGGTCCGATTCCGGCCGTTCTGGATTCAAATTGTTCGTTTTAAATAGTATCTTACCTTAATCACCAGCGGTCGTCCATCCTCCACCTGTAAAAAATAGAAAAAATTAGTTTCAGCTATAAACACTTGGTGCATTCTGTTCTAAGTGACCACTCGCACTTTTGTGAATTTTTTCACAAAAAACCCTTCAATATTCTTGCTAATTTCTTTCGTAATTCTGTTTATTAGTGTGTCGCACGAGTTATCAGCAACCGTCCGTCACTTTTTCGCCAATATTTTATAAAATTTCAGCACTTAAAGTCAGTAACTCTGTTGAAATCCGCCCAAAATACTTGTATTTGGTCGATAAATCGCGATTTTTGTTCGCGACTGGTTCCAATTGTTGTGCCATTAGATAGATCTCGTCGAGACCTATCCCGAAATGCCCCATTTGTAGGGGTTATCTGCGACAAAATGTCACAATTGGCAAATTCTTACCCGCTAGGTAGGTACAAAAGTGCACCTAAGCGATAGAATGTCGCAGTACAATCGGACTCTAATTTAAACATAACTTCACAAAATATGGTCCGATTCCGGCCGTTCTGGATTCAAATTGTTCGTTTTAAATAGTATCTTACCTTAATCACCAGCGGTCGTCCATCCTCCACCTGTAAAAATAGAAAAAATTAGTTTCAGCTATAAACACTTGGTGCATTCTGTTCTAAGTGACCACTAAACTTTTGTGAATTTTTTCACAAAAAACCCTTCAATATTCTTGCTAATTTCTTTCGTAATTCTGTTTATTAGTGTGTCGCACGAGTTATCAGCAACCGTCCGTCACTTTTTCGCCAATATTTTATAAAATTTCAGCACTTAAAGTCAGTAACTCTGTTGAAATCCGCCCAAAATACTTGTATTTGGTCGATAAATCGCGATTTTTGTTCGCGACTGGTTCCAATTGTTGTGCCATTAGATAGATCTCGTCGAGACCTATCCCGAAATGCCCCATTTGTAGGGGTTATCTGCGACAAAATGTCACAATTGGCAAATTCTTACTCGCTAGGTAGGTACAAAAGTGCACCTAAGCGATAGAATGTCGCAGTACAATCGGACTCTAATTCAAACATAACTTCACTAAATATGGTCCGATTCCGGCCGTTCTGGATTCAAATTGTTCGTTTTAAATAGTATCTTACCTTAATCACCAGCGGTCGTCCATCCTCCACCTGTAAAAAATAGAAAAAATTAGTTTCAGCTATAAACACTTGGTGCATTCTGTTCTAAGTGACCACTCGCACTTTTGTGAATTTTTTCACAAAAAACCCTTCAATATTCTTGCTAATTTCTTTCGTAATTCTGTTTATTAGTGTGTCGCACGAGTTATCAGCAACCGTCCGTCACTTTTTCGCCAATATTTTATAAAATTTCAGCACTTAAAGTCAGTAACTCTGTTGAAATCCGCCCAAAATACTTGTATTTGGTCGATAAATCGCGATTTTTGTTCGCGACTGGTTCCAATTGTTGTGCCATTAGATAGATCTCGTCGAGACCTATCCCGAAATGCCCCATTTGTAGGGGTTATCTGCGACAAAATGTCACAATTGGCAAATTCTTACTCGCTAGGTAGGTACAAAAGTGCACCTAAGCGATAGAATGTCGCAGTACAATCGGACTCTAATTCAAACATAACTTCACTAAATATGGTCCGATTCCGGCCGTTCTGGATTCAAATTGTTCGTTTTAAATAGTATCTTACCTTAATCACCAGCGGTCGTCCATCCTCCACCTGTAAAAAATAGAAAAAATTAGTTTCAGCTATAAACACTTGGTGCATTCTGTTCTAAGTGACCACTCGCACTTTTGTGAATTTTTTCACAAAAAACCCTTCAATATTCTTGCTAATTTCTTTCGTAATTCTGTTTATTAGTGTGTCGCACGAGTTATCAGCAACCGTCCGTCACTTTTTCGCCAATATTTTATAAAATTTCAGCACTTAAAGTCAGTAACTCTGTTGAAATCCGCCCAAAATACTTGTATTTGGTCGATAAATCGCGATTTTTGTTCGCGACTGGTTCCAATTGTTGTGCCATTAGATAGATCTCGTCGAGACCTATCCCGAAATGCCCCATTTGTAGGGGTTATCTGCGACAAAATGTCACAATTGGCAAATTCTTACCCGCTAGGTAGGTACAAAAGTGCACCTAAGCGATAGAATGTCGCAGTACAATCGGACTCTAATTTAAACATAACTTCACAAAATATGGTCCGATTCCGGCCGTTCTGGATTCAAATTGTTCGTTTTAAATAGTATCTTACCTTAATCACCAGCGGTCGTCCATCCTCCACCTGTAAAAATAGAAAAAATTAGTTTCAGCTATAAACACTTGGTGCATTCTGTTCTAAGTGACCACTAAACTTTTGTGAATTTTTTCACAAAAAACCCTTCAATATTCTTGCTAATTTCTTTCGTAATTCTGTTTATTAGTGTGTCGCACGAGTTATCAGCAACCGTCCGTCACTTTTTCGCCAATATTTTATAAAATTTCAGCACTTAAAGTCAGTAACTCTGTTGAAATCCGCCCAAAATACTTGTATTTGGTCGATAAATCGCGATTTTTGTTCGCGACTGGTTCCAATTGTTGTGCCATTAGATAGATCTCGTCGAGACCTATCCCGAAATGCCCCATTTGTAGGGGTTATCTGCGACAAAATGTCACAATTGGCAAATTCTTACTCGCTAGGTAGGTACAAAAGTGCACCTAAGCGATAGAATGTCGCAGTACAATCGGACTCTAATTCAAACATAACTTCACTAAATATGGTCCGATTCCGGCCGTTCTGGATTCAAATTGTTCGTTTTAAATAGTATCTTACCTTAATCACCAGCGGTCGTCCATCCTCCACCTGTAAAAAATAGAAAAAATTAGTTTCAGCTATAAACACTTGGTGCATTCTGTTCTAAGTGACCACTCGCACTTTTGTGAATTTTTTCACAAAAAACCCTTCAATATTCTTGCTAATTTCTTTCGTAATTCTGTTTATTAGTGTGTCGCACGAGTTATCAGCAACCGTCCGTCACTTTTTCGCCAATATTTTATAAAATTTCAGCACTTAAAGTCAGTAACTCTGTTGAAATCCGCCCAAAATACTTGTATTTGGTCGATAAATCGCGATTTTTGTTCGCGACTGGTTCCAATTGTTGTGCCATTAGATAGATCTCGTCGAGACCTATCCCGAAATGCCCCATTTGTAGGGGTTATCTGCGACAAAATGTCACAATTGGCAAATTCTTACCCGCTAGGTAGGTACAAAAGTGCACCTAAGCGATAGAATGTCGCAGTACAATCGGACTCTAATTTAAACATAACTTCACAAAATATGGTCCGATTCCGGCCGTTCTGGATTCAAATTGTTCGTTTTAAATAGTATCTTACCTTAATCACCAGCGGTCGTCCATCCTCCACCTGTAAAAATAGAAAAAATTAGTTTCAGCTATAAACACTTGGTGCATTCTGTTCTAAGTGACCACTAAACTTTTGTGAATTTTTTCACAAAAAACCCTTCAATATTCTTGCTAATTTCTTTCGTAATTCTGTTTATTAGTGTGTCGCACGAGTTATCAGCAACCGTCCGTCACTTTTTCGCCAATATTTTATAAAATTTCAGCACTTAAAGTCAGTAACTCTGTTGAAATCCGCCCAAAATACTTGTATTTGGTCGATAAATCGCGATTTTTGTTCGCGACTGGTTCCAATTGTTGTGCCATTAGATAGATCTCGTCGAGACCTATCCCGAAATGCCCCATTTGTAGGGGTTATCTGCGACAAAATGTCACAATTGGCAAATTCTTACTCGCTAGGTAGGTACAAAAGTGCACCTAAGCGATAGAATGTCGCAGTACAATCGGACTCTAATTCAAACATAACTTCACTAAATATGGTCCGATTCCGGCCGTTCTGGATTCAAATTGTTCGTTTTAAATAGTATCTTACCTTAATCACCAGCGGTCGTCCATCCTCCACCTGTAAAAAATAGAAAAAATTAGTTTCAGCTATAAACACTTGGTGCATTCTGTTCTAAGTGACCACTCGCACTTTTGTGAATTTTTTCACAAAAAACCCTTCAATATTCTTGCTAATTTCTTTCGTAATTCTGTTTATTAGTGTGTCGCACGAGTTATCAGCAACCGTCCGTCACTTTTTCGCCAATATTTTATAAAATTTCAGCACTTAAAGTCAGTAACTCTGTTGAAATCCGCCCAAAATACTTGTATTTGGTCGATAAATCGCGATTTTTGTTCGCGACTGGTTCCAATTGTTGTGCCATTAGATAGATCTCGTCGAGACCTATCCCGAAATGCCCCATTTGTAGGGGTTATCTGCGACAAAATGTCACAATTGGCAAATTCTTACTCGCTAGGTAGGTACAAAAGTGCACCTAAGCGATAGAATGTCGCAGTACAATCGGACTCTAATTCAAACATAACTTCACTAAATATGGTCCGATTCCGGCCGTTCTGGATTCAAATTGTTCGTTTTAAATAGTATCTTACCTTAATCACCAGCGGTCGTCCATCCTCCACCTGTAAAAAATAGAAAAAATTAGTTTCAGCTATAAACACTTGGTGCATTCTGTTCTAAGTGACCACTCGCACTTTTGTGAATTTTTTCACAAAAAACCCTTCAATATTCTTGCTAATTTCTTTCGTAATTCTGTTTATTAGTGTGTCGCACGAGTTATCAGCAACCGTCCGTCACTTTTTCGCCAATATTTTATAAAATTTCAGCACTTAAAGTCAGTAACTCTGTTGAAATCCGCCCAAAATACTTGTATTTGGTCGATAAATCGCGATTTTTGTTCGCGACTGGTTCCAATTGTTGTGCCATTAGATAGATCTCGTCGAGACCTATCCCGAAATGCCCCATTTGTAGGGGTTATCTGCGACAAAATGTCACAATTGGCAAATTCTTACTCGCTAGGTAGGTACAAAAGTGCACCTAAGCGATAGAATGTCGCAGTACAATCGGACTCTAATTCAAACATAACTTCACTAAATATGGTCCGATTCCGGCCGTTCTGGATTCAAATTGTTCGTTTTAAATAGTATCTTACCTTAATCACCAGCGGTCGTCCATCCTCCACCTGTAAAAAATAGAAAAAATTAGTTTCAGCTATAAACACTTGGTGCATTCTGTTCTAAGTGACCACTCGCACTTTTGTGAATTTTTTCACAAAAAACCCTTCAATATTCTTGCTAATTTCTTTCGTAATTCTGTTTATTAGTGTGTCGCACGAGTTATCAGCAACCGTCCGTCACTTTTTCGCCAATATTTTATAAAATTTCAGCACTTAAAGTCAGTAACTCTGTTGAAATCCGCCCAAAATACTTGTATTTGGTCGATAAATCGCGATTTTTGTTCGCGACTGGTTCCAATTGTTGTGCCATTAGATAGATCTCGTCGAGACCTATCCCGAAATGCCCCATTTGTAGGGGTTATCTGCGACAAAATGTCACAATTGGCAAATTCTTACTCGCTAGGTAGGTACAAAAGTGCACCTAAGCGATAGAATGTCGCAGTACAATCGGACTCTAATTCAAACATAACTTCACTAAATATGGTCCGATTCCGGCCGTTCTGGATTCAAATTGTTCGTTTTAAATAGTATCTTACCTTAATCACCAGCGGTCGTCCATCCTCCACCTGTAAAAAATAGAAAAAATTAGTTTCAGCTATAAACACTTGGTGCATTCTGTTCTAAGTGACCACTCGCACTTTTGTGAATTTTTTCACAAAAAACCCTTCAATATTCTTGCTAATTTCTTTCGTAATTCTGTTTATTAGTGTGTCGCACGAGTTATCAGCAACCGTCCGTCACTTTTTCGCCAATATTTTATAAAATTTCAGCACTTAAAGTCAGTAACTCTGTTGAAATCCGCCCAAAATACTTGTATTTGGTCGATAAATCGCGATTTTTGTTCGCGACTGGTTCCAATTGTTGTGCCATTAGATAGATCTCGTCGAGACCTATCCCGAAATGCCCCATTTGTAGGGGTTATCTGCGACAAAATGTCACAATTGGCAAATTCTTACCCGCTAGGTAGGTACAAAAGTGCACCTAAGCGATAGAATGTCGCAGTACAATCGGACTCTAATTTAAACATAACTTCACAAAATATGGTCCGATTCCGGCCGTTCTGGATTCAAATTGTTCGTTTTAAATAGTATCTTACCTTAATCACCAGCGGTCGTCCATCCTCCACCTGTAAAAATAGAAAAAATTAGTTTCAGCTATAAACACTTGGTGCATTCTGTTCTAAGTGACCACTAAACTTTTGTGAATTTTTTCACAAAAAACCCTTCAATATTCTTGCTAATTTCTTTCGTAATTCTGTTTATTAGTGTGTCGCACGAGTTATCAGCAACCGTCCGTCACTTTTTCGCCAATATTTTATAAAATTTCAGCACTTAAAGTCAGTAACTCTGTTGAAATCCGCCCAAAATACTTGTATTTGGTCGATAAATCGCGATTTTTGTTCGCGACTGGTTCCAATTGTTGTGCCATTAGATAGATCTCGTCGAGACCTATCCCGAAATGCCCCATTTGTAGGGGTTATCTGCGACAAAATGTCACAATTGGCAAATTCTTACTCGCTAGGTAGGTACAAAAGTGCACCTAAGCGATAGAATGTCGCAGTACAATCGGACTCTAATTCAAACATAACTTCACTAAATATGGTCCGATTCCGGCCGTTCTGGATTCAAATTGTTCGTTTTAAATAGTATCTTACCTTAATCACCAGCGGTCGTCCATCCTCCACCTGTAAAAAATAGAAAAAATTAGTTTCAGCTATAAACACTTGGTGCATTCTGTTCTAAGTGACCACTCGCACTTTTGTGAATTTTTTCACAAAAAACCCTTCAATATTCTTGCTAATTTCTTTCGTAATTCTGTTTATTAGTGTGTCGCACGAGTTATCAGCAACCGTCCGTCACTTTTTCGCCAATATTTTATAAAATTTCAGCACTTAAAGTCAGTAACTCTGTTGAAATCCGCCCAAAATACTTGTATTTGGTCGATAAATCGCGATTTTTGTTCGCGACTGGTTCCAATTGTTGTGCCATTAGATAGATCTCGTCGAGACCTATCCCGAAATGCCCCATTTGTAGGGGTTATCTGCGACAAAATGTCACAATTGGCAAATTCTTACTCGCTAGGTAGGTACAAAAGTGCACCTAAGCGATAGAATGTCGCAGTACAATCGGACTCTAATTCAAACATAACTTCACTAAATATGGTCCGATTCCGGCCGTTCTGGATTCAAATTGTTCGTTTTAAATAGTATCTTACCTTAATCACCAGCGGTCGTCCATCCTCCACCTGTAAAAAATAGAAAAAATTAGTTTCAGCTATAAACACTTGGTGCATTCTGTTCTAAGTGACCACTCGCACTTTTGTGAATTTTTTCACAAAAAACCCTTCAATATTCTTGCTAATTTCTTTCGTAATTCTGTTTATTAGTGTGTCGCACGAGTTATCAGCAACCGTCCGTCACTTTTTCGCCAATATTTTATAAAATTTCAGCACTTAAAGTCAGTAACTCTGTTGAAATCCGCCCAAAATACTTGTATTTGGTCGATAAATCGCGATTTTTGTTCGCGACTGGTTCCAATTGTTGTGCCATTAGATAGATCTCGTCGAGACCTATCCCGAAATGCCCCATTTGTAGGGGTTATCTGCGACAAAATGTCACAATTGGCAAATTCTTACTCGCTAGGTAGGTACAAAAGTGCACCTAAGCGATAGAATGTCGCAGTACAATCGGACTCTAATTCAAACATAACTTCACTAAATATGGTCCGATTCCGGCCGTTCTGGATTCAAATTGTTCGTTTTAAATAGTATCTTACCTTAATCACCAGCGGTCGTCCATCCTCCACCTGTAAAAAATAGAAAAAATTAGTTTCAGCTATAAACACTTGGTGCATTCTGTTCTAAGTGACCACTCGCACTTTTGTGAATTTTTTCACAAAAAACCCTTCAATATTCTTGCTAATTTCTTTCGTAATTCTGTTTATTAGTGTGTCGCACGAGTTATCAGCAACCGTCCGTCACTTTTTCGCCAATATTTTATAAAATTTCAGCACTTAAAGTCAGTAACTCTGTTGAAATCCGCCCAAAATACTTGTATTTGGTCGATAAATCGCGATTTTTGTTCGCGACTGGTTCCAATTGTTGTGCCATTAGATAGATCTCGTCGAGACCTATCCCGAAATGCCCCATTTGTAGGGGTTATCTGCGACAAAATGTCACAATTGGCAAATTCTTACCCGCTAGGTAGGTACAAAAGTGCACCTAAGCGATAGAATGTCGCAGTACAATCGGACTCTAATTTAAACATAACTTCACAAAATATGGTCCGATTCCGGCCGTTCTGGATTCAAATTGTTCGTTTTAAATAGTATCTTACCTTAATCACCAGCGGTCGTCCATCCTCCACCTGTAAAAATAGAAAAAATTAGTTTCAGCTATAAACACTTGGTGCATTCTGTTCTAAGTGACCACTAAACTTTTGTGAATTTTTTCACAAAAAACCCTTCAATATTCTTGCTAATTTCTTTCGTAATTCTGTTTATTAGTGTGTCGCACGAGTTATCAGCAACCGTCCGTCACTTTTTCGCCAATATTTTATAAAATTTCAGCACTTAAAGTCAGTAACTCTGTTGAAATCCGCCCAAAATACTTGTATTTGGTCGATAAATCGCGATTTTTGTTCGCGACTGGTTCCAATTGTTGTGCCATTAGATAGATCTCGTCGAGACCTATCCCGAAATGCCCCATTTGTAGGGGTTATCTGCGACAAAATGTCACAATTGGCAAATTCTTACTCGCTAGGTAGGTACAAAAGTGCACCTAAGCGATAGAATGTCGCAGTACAATCGGACTCTAATTCAAACATAACTTCACTAAATATGGTCCGATTCCGGCCGTTCTGGATTCAAATTGTTCGTTTTAAATAGTATCTTACCTTAATCACCAGCGGTCGTCCATCCTCCACCTGTAAAAAATAGAAAAAATTAGTTTCAGCTATAAACACTTGGTGCATTCTGTTCTAAGTGACCACTCGCACTTTTGTGAATTTTTTCACAAAAAACCCTTCAATATTCTTGCTAATTTCTTTCGTAATTCTGTTTATTAGTGTGTCGCACGAGTTATCAGCAACCGTCCGTCACTTTTTCGCCAATATTTTATAAAATTTCAGCACTTAAAGTCAGTAACTCTGTTGAAATCCGCCCAAAATACTTGTATTTGGTCGATAAATCGCGATTTTTGTTCGCGACTGGTTCCAATTGTTGTGCCATTAGATAGATCTCGTCGAGACCTATCCCGAAATGCCCCATTTGTAGGGGTTATCTGCGACAAAATGTCACAATTGGCAAATTCTTACTCGCTAGGTAGGTACAAAAGTGCACCTAAGCGATAGAATGTCGCAGTACAATCGGACTCTAATTCAAACATAACTTCACTAAATATGGTCCGATTCCGGCCGTTCTGGATTCAAATTGTTCGTTTTAAATAGTATCTTACCTTAATCACCAGCGGTCGTCCATCCTCCACCTGTAAAAAATAGAAAAAATTAGTTTCAGCTATAAACACTTGGTGCATTCTGTTCTAAGTGACCACTCGCACTTTTGTGAATTTTTTCACAAAAAACCCTTCAATATTCTTGCTAATTTCTTTCGTAATTCTGTTTATTAGTGTGTCGCACGAGTTATCAGCAACCGTCCGTCACTTTTTCGCCAATATTTTATAAAATTTCAGCACTTAAAGTCAGTAACTCTGTTGAAATCCGCCCAAAATACTTGTATTTGGTCGATAAATCGCGATTTTTGTTCGCGACTGGTTCCAATTGTTGTGCCATTAGATAGATCTCGTCGAGACCTATCCCGAAATGCCCCATTTGTAGGGGTTATCTGCGACAAAATGTCACAATTGGCAAATTCTTACTCGCTAGGTAGGTACAAAAGTGCACCTAAGCGATAGAATGTCGCAGTACAATCGGACTCTAATTCAAACATAACTTCACTAAATATGGTCCGATTCCGGCCGTTCTGGATTCAAATTGTTCGTTTTAAATAGTATCTTACCTTAATCACCAGCGGTCGTCCATCCTCCACCTGTAAAAAATAGAAAAAATTAGTTTCAGCTATAAACACTTGGTGCATTCTGTTCTAAGTGACCACTCGCACTTTTGTGAATTTTTTCACAAAAAACCCTTCAATATTCTTGCTAATTTCTTTCGTAATTCTGTTTATTAGTGTGTCGCACGAGTTATCAGCAACCGTCCGTCACTTTTTCGCCAATATTTTATAAAATTTCAGCACTTAAAGTCAGTAACTCTGTTGAAATCCGCCCAAAATACTTGTATTTGGTCGATAAATCGCGATTTTTGTTCGCGACTGGTTCCAATTGTTGTGCCATTAGATAGATCTCGTCGAGACCTATCCCGAAATGCCCCATTTGTAGGGGTTATCTGCGACAAAATGTCACAATTGGCAAATTCTTACTCGCTAGGTAGGTACAAAAGTGCACCTAAGCGATAGAATGTCGCAGTACAATCGGACTCTAATTCAAACATAACTTCACTAAATATGGTCCGATTCCGGCCGTTCTGGATTCAAATTGTTCGTTTTAAATAGTATCTTACCTTAATCACCAGCGGTCGTCCATCCTCCACCTGTAAAAAATAGAAAAAATTAGTTTCAGCTATAAACACTTGGTGCATTCTGTTCTAAGTGACCACTCGCACTTTTGTGAATTTTTTCACAAAAAACCCTTCAATATTCTTGCTAATTTCTTTCGTAATTCTGTTTATTAGTGTGTCGCACGAGTTATCAGCAACCGTCCGTCACTTTTTCGCCAATATTTTATAAAATTTCAGCACTTAAAGTCAGTAACTCTGTTGAAATCCGCCCAAAATACTTGTATTTGGTCGATAAATCGCGATTTTTGTTCGCGACTGGTTCCAATTGTTGTGCCATTAGATAGATCTCGTCGAGACCTATCCCGAAATGCCCCATTTGTAGGGGTTATCTGCGACAAAATGTCACAATTGGCAAATTCTTACCCGCTAGGTAGGTACAAAAGTGCACCTAAGCGATAGAATGTCGCAGTACAATCGGACTCTAATTTAAACATAACTTCACAAAATATGGTCCGATTCCGGCCGTTCTGGATTCAAATTGTTCGTTTTAAATAGTATCTTACCTTAATCACCAGCGGTCGTCCATCCTCCACCTGTAAAAATAGAAAAAATTAGTTTCAGCTATAAACACTTGGTGCATTCTGTTCTAAGTGACCACTAAACTTTTGTGAATTTTTTCACAAAAAACCCTTCAATATTCTTGCTAATTTCTTTCGTAATTCTGTTTATTAGTGTGTCGCACGAGTTATCAGCAACCGTCCGTCACTTTTTCGCCAATATTTTATAAAATTTCAGCACTTAAAGTCAGTAACTCTGTTGAAATCCGCCCAAAATACTTGTATTTGGTCGATAAATCGCGATTTTTGTTCGCGACTGGTTCCAATTGTTGTGCCATTAGATAGATCTCGTCGAGACCTATCCCGAAATGCCCCATTTGTAGGGGTTATCTGCGACAAAATGTCACAATTGGCAAATTCTTACTCGCTAGGTAGGTACAAAAGTGCACCTAAGCGATAGAATGTCGCAGTACAATCGGACTCTAATTCAAACATAACTTCACTAAATATGGTCCGATTCCGGCCGTTCTGGATTCAAATTGTTCGTTTTAAATAGTATCTTACCTTAATCACCAGCGGTCGTCCATCCTCCACCTGTAAAAAATAGAAAAAATTAGTTTCAGCTATAAACACTTGGTGCATTCTGTTCTAAGTGACCACTCGCACTTTTGTGAATTTTTTCACAAAAAACCCTTCAATATTCTTGCTAATTTCTTTCGTAATTCTGTTTATTAGTGTGTCGCACGAGTTATCAGCAACCGTCCGTCACTTTTTCGCCAATATTTTATAAAATTTCAGCACTTAAAGTCAGTAACTCTGTTGAAATCCGCCCAAAATACTTGTATTTGGTCGATAAATCGCGATTTTTGTTCGCGACTGGTTCCAATTGTTGTGCCATTAGATAGATCTCGTCGAGACCTATCCCGAAATGCCCCATTTGTAGGGGTTATCTGCGACAAAATGTCACAATTGGCAAATTCTTACTCGCTAGGTAGGTACAAAAGTGCACCTAAGCGATAGAATGTCGCAGTACAATCGGACTCTAATTCAAACATAACTTCACTAAATATGGTCCGATTCCGGCCGTTCTGGATTCAAATTGTTCGTTTTAAATAGTATCTTACCTTAATCACCAGCGGTCGTCCATCCTCCACCTGTAAAAAATAGAAAAAATTAGTTTCAGCTATAAACACTTGGTGCATTCTGTTCTAAGTGACCACTCGCACTTTTGTGAATTTTTTCACAAAAAACCCTTCAATATTCTTGCTAATTTCTTTCGTAATTCTGTTTATTAGTGTGTCGCACGAGTTATCAGCAACCGTCCGTCACTTTTTCGCCAATATTTTATAAAATTTCAGCACTTAAAGTCAGTAACTCTGTTGAAATCCGCCCAAAATACTTGTATTTGGTCGATAAATCGCGATTTTTGTTCGCGACTGGTTCCAATTGTTGTGCCATTAGATAGATCTCGTCGAGACCTATCCCGAAATGCCCCATTTGTAGGGGTTATCTGCGACAAAATGTCACAATTGGCAAATTCTTACCCGCTAGGTAGGTACAAAAGTGCACCTAAGCGATAGAATGTCGCAGTACAATCGGACTCTAATTTAAACATAACTTCACAAAATATGGTCCGATTCCGGCCGTTCTGGATTCAAATTGTTCGTTTTAAATAGTATCTTACCTTAATCACCAGCGGTCGTCCATCCTCCACCTGTAAAAATAGAAAAAATTAGTTTCAGCTATAAACACTTGGTGCATTCTGTTCTAAGTGACCACTAAACTTTTGTGAATTTTTTCACAAAAAACCCTTCAATATTCTTGCTAATTTCTTTCGTAATTCTGTTTATTAGTGTGTCGCACGAGTTATCAGCAACCGTCCGTCACTTTTTCGCCAATATTTTATAAAATTTCAGCACTTAAAGTCAGTAACTCTGTTGAAATCCGCCCAAAATACTTGTATTTGGTCGATAAATCGCGATTTTTGTTCGCGACTGGTTCCAATTGTTGTGCCATTAGATAGATCTCGTCGAGACCTATCCCGAAATGCCCCATTTGTAGGGGTTATCTGCGACAAAATGTCACAATTGGCAAATTCTTACTCGCTAGGTAGGTACAAAAGTGCACCTAAGCGATAGAATGTCGCAGTACAATCGGACTCTAATTCAAACATAACTTCACTAAATATGGTCCGATTCCGGCCGTTCTGGATTCAAATTGTTCGTTTTAAATAGTATCTTACCTTAATCACCAGCGGTCGTCCATCCTCCACCTGTAAAAAATAGAAAAAATTAGTTTCAGCTATAAACACTTGGTGCATTCTGTTCTAAGTGACCACTCGCACTTTTGTGAATTTTTTCACAAAAAACCCTTCAATATTCTTGCTAATTTCTTTCGTAATTCTGTTTATTAGTGTGTCGCACGAGTTATCAGCAACCGTCCGTCACTTTTTCGCCAATATTTTATAAAATTTCAGCACTTAAAGTCAGTAACTCTGTTGAAATCCGCCCAAAATACTTGTATTTGGTCGATAAATCGCGATTTTTGTTCGCGACTGGTTCCAATTGTTGTGCCATTAGATAGATCTCGTCGAGACCTATCCCGAAATGCCCCATTTGTAGGGGTTATCTGCGACAAAATGTCACAATTGGCAAATTCTTACTCGCTAGGTAGGTACAAAAGTGCACCTAAGCGATAGAATGTCGCAGTACAATCGGACTCTAATTCAAACATAACTTCACTAAATATGGTCCGATTCCGGCCGTTCTGGATTCAAATTGTTCGTTTTAAATAGTATCTTACCTTAATCACCAGCGGTCGTCCATCCTCCACCTGTAAAAAATAGAAAAAATTAGTTTCAGCTATAAACACTTGGTGCATTCTGTTCTAAGTGACCACTCGCACTTTTGTGAATTTTTTCACAAAAAACCCTTCAATATTCTTGCTAATTTCTTTCGTAATTCTGTTTATTAGTGTGTCGCACGAGTTATCAGCAACCGTCCGTCACTTTTTCGCCAATATTTTATAAAATTTCAGCACTTAAAGTCAGTAACTCTGTTGAAATCCGCCCAAAATACTTGTATTTGGTCGATAAATCGCGATTTTTGTTCGCGACTGGTTCCAATTGTTGTGCCATTAGATAGATCTCGTCGAGACCTATCCCGAAATGCCCCATTTGTAGGGGTTATCTGCGACAAAATGTCACAATTGGCAAATTCTTACTCGCTAGGTAGGTACAAAAGTGCACCTAAGCGATAGAATGTCGCAGTACAATCGGACTCTAATTCAAACATAACTTCACTAAATATGGTCCGATTCCGGCCGTTCTGGATTCAAATTGTTCGTTTTAAATAGTATCTTACCTTAATCACCAGCGGTCGTCCATCCTCCACCTGTAAAAAATAGAAAAAATTAGTTTCAGCTATAAACACTTGGTGCATTCTGTTCTAAGTGACCACTCGCACTTTTGTGAATTTTTTCACAAAAAACCCTTCAATATTCTTGCTAATTTCTTTCGTAATTCTGTTTATTAGTGTGTCGCACGAGTTATCAGCAACCGTCCGTCACTTTTTCGCCAATATTTTATAAAATTTCAGCACTTAAAGTCAGTAACTCTGTTGAAATCCGCCCAAAATACTTGTATTTGGTCGATAAATCGCGATTTTTGTTCGCGACTGGTTCCAATTGTTGTGCCATTAGATAGATCTCGTCGAGACCTATCCCGAAATGCCCCATTTGTAGGGGTTATCTGCGACAAAATGTCACAATTGGCAAATTCTTACCCGCTAGGTAGGTACAAAAGTGCACCTAAGCGATAGAATGTCGCAGTACAATCGGACTCTAATTTAAACATAACTTCACAAAATATGGTCCGATTCCGGCCGTTCTGGATTCAAATTGTTCGTTTTAAATAGTATCTTACCTTAATCACCAGCGGTCGTCCATCCTCCACCTGTAAAAATAGAAAAAATTAGTTTCAGCTATAAACACTTGGTGCATTCTGTTCTAAGTGACCACTAAACTTTTGTGAATTTTTTCACAAAAAACCCTTCAATATTCTTGCTAATTTCTTTCGTAATTCTGTTTATTAGTGTGTCGCACGAGTTATCAGCAACCGTCCGTCACTTTTTCGCCAATATTTTATAAAATTTCAGCACTTAAAGTCAGTAACTCTGTTGAAATCCGCCCAAAATACTTGTATTTGGTCGATAAATCGCGATTTTTGTTCGCGACTGGTTCCAATTGTTGTGCCATTAGATAGATCTCGTCGAGACCTATCCCGAAATGCCCCATTTGTAGGGGTTATCTGCGACAAAATGTCACAATTGGCAAATTCTTACTCGCTAGGTAGGTACAAAAGTGCACCTAAGCGATAGAATGTCGCAGTACAATCGGACTCTAATTCAAACATAACTTCACTAAATATGGTCCGATTCCGGCCGTTCTGGATTCAAATTGTTCGTTTTAAATAGTATCTTACCTTAATCACCAGCGGTCGTCCATCCTCCACCTGTAAAAAATAGAAAAAATTAGTTTCAGCTATAAACACTTGGTGCATTCTGTTCTAAGTGACCACTCGCACTTTTGTGAATTTTTTCACAAAAAACCCTTCAATATTCTTGCTAATTTCTTTCGTAATTCTGTTTATTAGTGTGTCGCACGAGTTATCAGCAACCGTCCGTCACTTTTTCGCCAATATTTTATAAAATTTCAGCACTTAAAGTCAGTAACTCTGTTGAAATCCGCCCAAAATACTTGTATTTGGTCGATAAATCGCGATTTTTGTTCGCGACTGGTTCCAATTGTTGTGCCATTAGATAGATCTCGTCGAGACCTATCCCGAAATGCCCCATTTGTAGGGGTTATCTGCGACAAAATGTCACAATTGGCAAATTCTTACTCGCTAGGTAGGTACAAAAGTGCACCTAAGCGATAGAATGTCGCAGTACAATCGGACTCTAATTCAAACATAACTTCACTAAATATGGTCCGATTCCGGCCGTTCTGGATTCAAATTGTTCGTTTTAAATAGTATCTTACCTTAATCACCAGCGGTCGTCCATCCTCCACCTGTAAAAAATAGAAAAAATTAGTTTCAGCTATAAACACTTGGTGCATTCTGTTCTAAGTGACCACTCGCACTTTTGTGAATTTTTTCACAAAAAACCCTTCAATATTCTTGCTAATTTCTTTCGTAATTCTGTTTATTAGTGTGTCGCACGAGTTATCAGCAACCGTCCGTCACTTTTTCGCCAATATTTTATAAAATTTCAGCACTTAAAGTCAGTAACTCTGTTGAAATCCGCCCAAAATACTTGTATTTGGTCGATAAATCGCGATTTTTGTTCGCGACTGGTTCCAATTGTTGTGCCATTAGATAGATCTCGTCGAGACCTATCCCGAAATGCCCCATTTGTAGGGGTTATCTGCGACAAAATGTCACAATTGGCAAATTCTTACTCGCTAGGTAGGTACAAAAGTGCACCTAAGCGATAGAATGTCGCAGTACAATCGGACTCTAATTCAAACATAACTTCACTAAATATGGTCCGATTCCGGCCGTTCTGGATTCAAATTGTTCGTTTTAAATAGTATCTTACCTTAATCACCAGCGGTCGTCCATCCTCCACCTGTAAAAAATAGAAAAAATTAGTTTCAGCTATAAACACTTGGTGCATTCTGTTCTAAGTGACCACTCGCACTTTTGTGAATTTTTTCACAAAAAACCCTTCAATATTCTTGCTAATTTCTTTCGTAATTCTGTTTATTAGTGTGTCGCACGAGTTATCAGCAACCGTCCGTCACTTTTTCGCCAATATTTTATAAAATTTCAGCACTTAAAGTCAGTAACTCTGTTGAAATCCGCCCAAAATACTTGTATTTGGTCGATAAATCGCGATTTTTGTTCGCGACTGGTTCCAATTGTTGTGCCATTAGATAGATCTCGTCGAGACCTATCCCGAAATGCCCCATTTGTAGGGGTTATCTGCGACAAAATGTCACAATTGGCAAATTCTTACTCGCTAGGTAGGTACAAAAGTGCACCTAAGCGATAGAATGTCGCAGTACAATCGGACTCTAATTCAAACATAACTTCACTAAATATGGTCCGATTCCGGCCGTTCTGGATTCAAATTGTTCGTTTTAAATAGTATCTTACCTTAATCACCAGCGGTCGTCCATCCTCCACCTGTAAAAAATAGAAAAAATTAGTTTCAGCTATAAACACTTGGTGCATTCTGTTCTAAGTGACCACTCGCACTTTTGTGAATTTTTTCACAAAAAACCCTTCAATATTCTTGCTAATTTCTTTCGTAATTCTGTTTATTAGTGTGTCGCACGAGTTATCAGCAACCGTCCGTCACTTTTTCGCCAATATTTTATAAAATTTCAGCACTTAAAGTCAGTAACTCTGTTGAAATCCGCCCAAAATACTTGTATTTGGTCGATAAATCGCGATTTTTGTTCGCGACTGGTTCCAATTGTTGTGCCATTAGATAGATCTCGTCGAGACCTATCCCGAAATGCCCCATTTGTAGGGGTTATCTGCGACAAAATGTCAAAAATTGGCCCGCCCACCCGCCCGTTAGGGCCTTGCCATATCAATTCTGGACCCCTCAGGCAAAATTTCATATTTTCTTTTTTGACTTACCTTGGTCCTATCGGGTCCAGCTTGGGTCCGGTGGGGTCGGGGGATCTCCACGCACCATCTGTAACACAAAAAACCATAAGTTGGTTAGAGTTCCACCGTCATGCCCCTTCACCGCGCCCTCCGGCTTTCGGAGGACGCAGTGCAGGGGCACAGAGGAAGAAAACCTCTATAAAAAATGACCCTGAAGTTCAAGCCTCGCCGCCCGGCGAGGGACTGCATGGCCGGGGGGTATACCCGGTCGTGAGGGCGGCAAAACTAAAAACACAAACCATGAATAAGTCAACAATTGCAAATCAACTACCCCAGGGGGGTACCGACCGGTCTCCGGTCGGAGAATCCCCTTCGGGTCCTTCGGGACCCGGCAGTCCCATCGTTTCTGGGGGGGACAACAATTGTTCTGAAGCCACGGAGGTCGTGGAGAGGGCGCGCACGCCCAGTTTTGCGCGTCCTGGGAGGGAGCTCAAGCGGAGTCCGATTGCGGCGCGTCCCGTCGTAGTTATGGATCGCATTCCGCTTGCGACGAAGGAGGTGGTGGACACCTTTTCCCGGCCATTTACACCGGCCAGGGAAACTAGGGCCACTAGCGTTGTTAGAGCAGTATATGAGTATGACAGTGACTGCTCGCAGACGTCGGCGACATCGATGGCGTCTGCAACTTCCATGGTTTCTAGCGCGTCCACACTGCGCAAGACCACAAGAACCAGGAAGACGAAGAGGGTTCTCGAAGACAACGATCTGGAGACAGATCTCAAGGAAATCGAGGACCCCAATGTTCCTCCAGCGACATTAAAATCCAAGGAGTCGCTTCCAAAACTGGAGGAACTCATGGAAGAGATGGAGCACCAACCAACGGCCGCTCTCGGGTCGATACTTCTGGACGCCCTGTCCACTATTGAGAAGGTCTCCGACAGGTCTAAAAACCTGAATGGGGGTATGAAGAACGCCCTCAGACGGGCGATCCGGAAGTCCGAGGCGGTATCGGTGGTGCTCCACAAGAGATCTGCTGCAGTGGGCACCGAGCGAATGGAGCGTGAGTTCGCAGAGATGCGCGCCGAGCGTGACGCCATGGCAGCTCAAATTGCCCTCTTGTCCTCCGAACTCTCGGAGCTAAAGAGGGCTAAGGAGAGGACATCAGCCCGAGCGGAGCTCAACAAGTCGGTGACAAACGCGGCTGCAACGCCAACACCGACAAAACGGGCGGCGCCAATTACCGAGGGTGCCTCTGCGGAGAGCCTCGCAGGCCTTGTAGACTGCAAGCTACAGGCCTTCGAGGAAAAGATACTGGCGAAACTGCAGTCAGTACTGCAGCCAGGAAGGGCCAGTACACCAGCCCCGGCCAAAGCGGGAAAAAGAGTTCGATCGGAAAAAGCCGACTCCCCCGAGACTAGCGGCAGCGGGTTGATGGCGCCGGCCAACAACCCCAAAGAAAAGGCCGCTAAGTCTAAGGGCAAGAAGAAGCCTAAAAAGGCTAAGGAGCCTCATCCTCAGCCTCCTGCGCCGACCAAGGAGTCCTCAAACCCGGGACCTGGACGTTCTGCAGCAGCCCCCGTGGAACAAGATCAGCCACAAGGGGAGGTGCCGTGGAGCAAGGTCCTGGGCAGAAAGGAGAAGAGGGAACGCAGGACTGCGAGGATGCAAGCAGCCGCAGCCAAGAGCGTCCCCTCCAAAAAAGGGAAGCCGAGACCTCCGCGTGCCCCAAAAACGGCCGCCATTACGATCTCGGTGGCCGAAGACTCGGGGACGACCCTAGCGGACATCATGAAGGCCGCAAAATCTAAAATTAAACTGGAGGAGTTCGGGCTGGATCAGGGTATCAGCCAGCGCAGGGCCATAAATGGAGGCCTTGTGTTTAGGATATCCGGCCCGGACAACTCCAGCAGGGCAGATGCTTTCGCGTCCCGACTTAGAGAGGTTCTCAAAGAGTCGGGGGCGAAAATAGCACGCCCTGTTAAAATGGGTGAGATCAGATTAATTGATCTAGATGACTCGGTGGCTCCATCCGACGTGTCAGAGGCTGTCGCGAGGGCGGCCGGCTGCACGGAGGACAACATCAGAGTTGGAGTCATCAGGCAGCATAGGTCGGGGCTTAACACCATCTGGGTCAAGTGCCCCCTGGAGGCGGTAAACAAGCTCGACGATAAATATCTGCGAGTGGGGTGGTCCTCGGCAAAAGTGGTGGCCCTTAGAACAAGGCCACTACAATGCTTCAGGTGCCTGGAAAATGGGCATGTAAGGGCCAAATGCGCTTGTCCCAAGGACCGCAGTGGGCTCTGCTACGCGTGTGGGGAGCCCGGTCACAAGGCGCAGAACTGCTCGGCCTCCAGTCCTACATGCCCAGTCTGTAGGGATCTCGGCCGCCCGGCAAATCACCGCCTCGGGGGCATCAAATGTACGCCTCCTAAAACGGGCAAAAGAGGAGCCGCACCTCAGAACAAGGGGTCGGCTAATAAAGAATCGCAGCCGGACTCAGGCCAGGCTCCGATCGAGGGTGTACCTCAGGCCCAAAATTCCAGCCCATAAATAAAATCCTGCAGGGCAACATAAACCACTGCCGCGCAGCGCAGGACCTTATGATCCAGACGCTCGCGGAACAGTCGGTTGCCCTTGCCATTGTGGCTGAGCCGTACTCTGTCCCGGACCATCCTCGCTGGTTCGGGGCGGAGGGGGGCTCCGTTGCAATTTATTGGGCTGGAGGCAAAGGCGATCCTTGCTGCACCCTTCTCCGGAGGGGGGTTGGCTTCGTTGCTGTGGAGTGGGGCGGCGTTGTTGTGATCGGTGTGTACATCTCTCCCAACTGCGGCTTCACTGAGTATGAAGCGTACTTGGACGGGCTCGCCAATTTCATCCGTGGCTACTTACCTCGTCCAGTACTCGTCGCGGGCGATTTCAACGCACACTCCAGGGTTTGGGGCGATGCCCGCGACGACGCAAGGGGAGAGGCCTTGTTGGAGTGGGCTGCTGCCCTCGGCCTCGATCTCCTCAATAGAGGAACGGAGAGCACCTGCGTGCGCTGGCAGGGGGAATCTATTGTCGACCTAACATGGGCGACTCCCCCTGCTGCACGGCTGGTGTCGGGGTGGAGGGTGGCAGAAGACCTTGCCACTCTCAGCGACCACCGTCACATACTTTTTGACGTCGCCTCGCAAACGCGCCGCAGCCCCCCGAATTCGGCGGGCCAAAGCAACGGTTCTCCACGGCGCTGGGTGCTTAAGATGCTCGAAAAAAGCCTGCTAGTCGCTGCTGCCCACGTGGTGGACTGGGTCGACGTGGGATTAAACATCTCTTCCCACCCGGAGGCTTTTGCAGTCTGGTTCCGGGGTAAAATGACGGAGATCTGCGACGTCGCCATGCCCCGGGCCAAGAAAGGCCGGAAAAGATTCTCCGCATACTGGTGGAGCGATGGTCTGGCAGAGCTGCGAGCCTCTTGCATAAGGGCGCGCCGCCGATTCACAAGGACGCGGAGAAGACGGCGAGCCACAGACGAGGAGATCGCCGGAGCCTATCTGGAGTACCGAGTCGCCACAAAGACCTTCCAGATTGCGATCGGGGAGGCCAAGGCTCGGTCCTGGGCCGAACTAATCGAGGGACTAAATAGGGACCCATGGGGCCGCCCATACAAAATGGTTATGGGCAAACTTCGCCCATGGGTCCCTCCTCTAACTGAGTCCTTGGACCCAGTATTTGTGGAAAGAGTGGTGGACGCTCTTTTCCCAAGGGTCCAGGACAGTCCCTCGATCCCTCCGTCACGTCTGGGCCATTTTGGCTGGTCGGACGATCTCGGAGTGACGGAGGGGGAGCTGGATCGAGCCATTAGGCGGCTCGCAGCCCGAAACACCGCTCCGGGTCCCGATGGGATCCCCGGACGAGCATGGGTGTTGGCTCTGGCGATCTTGGGGGATAAGCTCCGGCAGCTGTTCACCAGCTGCCTTCGCTACGGAGTTTTCCCCAGTGGCTGGAAGGAGGCCCGTCTGGTCCTCTTGGCGAAACCCGGTAGGGCCGCTGATTCTCCGTCGTCGTTCCGTCCCATTTGTTTGCTGGACGAGGCGGGCAAGCTCTTTGAGCGCGTCATCGCTGCCCGCCTCAGTGAACACCTGTCGCGCATTGGCCCCGACCTTTCGGATAGCCAGTATGGCTTCCGCCAGGGGAGGTCAACGGTGGACGCCATCAGGCGCGTCCGTTCCCTGGCGGAAGAGGCAGTCCAGGAGGGGGGAGTGGCGTTGGCTATAAGTTTGGACATAGTCAACGCCTTTAACTCCCTCCCATGGCAGGCGATCAGGGAGGCACTTCAACATCATAACGTGCCTCCCTACTTGCGCGAAATAGTCGGGGCGTATTTGTGCGACAGGACCATCGGGTTCACCGACAGGGACGGCAACGATATAACGAGGAGGATCAGCTGCGGGGTTCCACAGGGGTCCGTTCTGGGCCCCCTTCTGTGGAACCTCGCCTACGACGCGATTTTGAGGACCAGACTGCCCCCCGGCCTAGATGTCATCTGCTACGCAGATGACACTTTGGTCATGGCCAGGGGGAAGGGCTTCAGCGAGACACGGCGGCTCGCCGAATTGGGGGTCGCAAGGGTCGTGGCCCATATAGAGGGCCTGGGATTGCGGGTGGCTCCCCAAAAAACCGAAGCACTGTGGTTCCACAGCCTTCGGGGGGAGCCACCAATAAGGCACATGAGGATCGGGGAAGCGGTGGTGTCGATCGGGCCCACCATAAAGTACCTCGGCCTAATTCTCGACGGCCGATGGACTTTCGAGGCTCACTTCGAGCGTTTGGTCCCCCGAGTCCAAAAGGCAGCAGGCGCTCTCCAGAGGCTGCTGCCCAATCTCGGAGGACCCCGGGAGGAGATTCGCCGTCTCTATGGCGGTGTCCTGCGATCCATGGCCCTCTATGGGGCGCCCGTTTGGTCGGATAGGCTGACGGGCGCCTCCCGCTGCAGACGGTTACTTAATAGCCTGCAGCGCGTGGTGGCCATACGGATCGCGAGGGGATACCGCACAATCTCGTTTGAGGCGGCGACTACTCTGGCGCGTTTCCCGCCCTTCGACATCTTGGCGGGGATGGACACGGAAGTTTACGACCGGTTCCATTCTCGCCAGGGCGGGGACGCGACAGACCCGCTCGAGGTGCGCCGAGGAGCGCATAGGCGAGCGCTGGAGTTGTGGCGCGAGCGGCTCGAATTGCCACGCTGCTCGCGCCAGCGCTTAGTAAGCGCAGTACTTCCCAGCTTCGAGGCCTGGCTCGAGAAGAAGTTTGTCGGAGTCACCTTCAGGCTGACGCAGGTACTCACCGGACACGGGTGCTTCGGTGAGTACCTTAACAGAATAGGGAGAGAGCCCACTGCCGCGTGTCACCATTGCGGCAGTGACCGGGACTCGGCTCAGCACACGCTCGAGGAGTGCCCAGCATGGGCCTCCGAGCGCCGAGTCCTGGTCAACACGATCGGGCCTGACCTCTCGCCGCCGGCCGTTATCACGGCCATGTTGGCGGCGAGAGACTCCTGGAGAGCGGTGGTCTCCTTCTGCGAAGCGGTTATGCTCCAGAAGGAGACCGCTGAGCGCGAGAGGGAGCGTTCCGACCCCGCACGTAGAAGAGTGCGGGGTCGGGGCCGGCGACCATAGCGTCGCTGGCGAGAAAGTGTGGCGCCGAATCTAATTCTTGGGTTCGGCGCCACAGCGCTATCAACAGATAGTGCGAGAATGCCTCGCAGCAAAATAACACGCTGCCCTCGGGGTCGCGGCGGTCAGAGTGGGGACTCTGGCCGTCATTTCCCAGCGATCCCGGGAAGAGGTAACCAGTCGTAGCCGCTGGTTACCTACATATGCGCAAAGGCGCAGGGGAGGGGCCCAATTATTGCCCCTCCCGAGAGGAGTCTCAATCCGAGACTAGACGTATGGCGGTGGTCCTGGTTGTCGATCATTTCGAGTCCCCAGGGCCACCGGCAGATGCGTCCGA
>CAMQVA020000011.1:27500-51000 GCA_947037095.2 Nycteola revayana | reverse complement strand
AAGGGCAGCGCCGAGCCTATGCCATACGTGTGTAGGCTCGGCGCTGACGCGCCAACCTAAGTTGGTGCGAGAATGCCTCGGGATTGCTGAGGACCAGAGTGGGGACTCTGGCCGCCCGCTCACGGCAGCAATTCCGGGAAGAGGCAACCAGTTGTAGCCGCTGGTTGCCTACACAAGCGCAGTAGCGCTGGGGGAGTTATCGCTCTCCCGGGAGGGACCCTTTGGGCGGATGTAGCTCAGCGTCTCTGGTTGTGAACTCAGTGTGACCCCAGAGACGCTGGTGCAAACATCAGAGGTAGGCTACCGTGGTGGGTTTTAGCGGGTTAGCCCTGCACCGTCCCGTCTTCCTTATACCCTTGGAAGGCGGGCAGTCGACCTTCTCGAGGTTAAGAGGTTTTCCTCTTCCTCGAGAAGATAAAGATTTCCCACCACGCCAAAAAAAAAAAAAAAAAAAAAGGTTAGGTTAGGTTAGGTTAGGTTAGGTTAGGTTAGGTTAGGTTAGGTTAGGTTAGGTTAGGTTAGGTTAGGTTAGGTTAGGTTAGGTTAGGTTAGGTTAGGTTAGGTTAGGTTAGGTTAGGTTAGGTTAGGTTAGGTTAGGTTAGGTTAGGTTAGGTTAGGTTAGGTTAGGTTAGGTTAGGTTAGGTTAGGTTAGGTTAGGTTAGGTTAGGTTAGGTTAGGTTAGGTTAGGTTAGGTTAGGTTAGGTTAGGTTAGGTTAGGTTAGGTTAGGTTAGGTTAGGTTAGGTTAGGTTAGGTTAGGTTAGGTTAGGTTAGGTTAGGTTAGGTTAGGTTAGGTTAGGTTAGGTTAGGTTAGGTTAGGTTAGGTTAGGTTAGGTTAGGTTAGGTTAGGTTAGGTTAGGTTAGGTTAGGTTAGGTTAGGTTAGGTTAGGTTAGGTTAGGTTAGGTTAGGTTAGGTTAGGTTAGGTTAGGTTAGGTTAGGTTAGGTTAGGTTAGGTTAGGTTAGGTTAGGTTAGGTTAGGTTAGGTTAGGTTAGGTTAGGTTAGGTTAGGTTAGGTTAGGTTAGGTTAGGTTAGGTTAGGTTAGGTTAGGTTAGGTTAGGTTAGGTTAGGTTAGGTTAGGTTAGGTTAGGTTAGGTTAGGTTAGGTTAGGTTAGGTTAGGTTAGGTTAGGTTAGGTTAGGTTAGGTTAGGTTAGGTTAGGTTAGGTTAGGTTAGGTTAGGTTAGGTTAGGTTAGGTTAGGTTAGGTTAGGTTAGGTTAGGTTAGGTTAGGTTAGGTTAGGTTAGGTTAGGTTAGGTTAGGTTAGGTTAGGTTAGGTTAGGTTAGGTTAGGTTAGGTTAGGTTAGGTTAGGTTAGGTTAGGTTAGGTTAGGTTAGGTTAGGTTAGGTTAGGTTAGGTTAGGTTAGGTTAGGTTAGGTTAGGTTAGGTTAGGTTAGGTTAGGTTAGGTTAGGTTAGGTTAGGTTAGGTTAGGTTAGGTTAGGTTAGGTTAGGTTAGGTTAGGTTAGGTTAGGTTAGGTTAGGTTAGGTTAGGTTAGGTTAGGTTAGGTTAGGTTAGGTTAGGTTAGGTTAGGTTAGGTTAGGTTAGGTTAGGTTAGGTTAGGTTAGGTTAGGTTAGGTTAGGTTAGGTTAGGTTAGGTTAGGTTAGGTTAGGTTAGGTTAGGTTAGGTTAGGTTAGGTTAGGTTAGGTTAGGTTAGGTTAGGTTAGGTTAGGTTAGGTTAGGTTAGGTTAGGTTAGGTTAGGTTAGGTTAGGTTAGGTTAGGTTAGGTTAGGTTAGGTTAGGTTAGGTTAGGTTAGGTTAGGTTAGGTTAGGTTAGGTTAGGTTAGGTTAGGTTAGGTTAGGTTAGGTTAGGTTAGGTTAGGTTAGGTTAGGTTAGGTTAGGTTAGGTTAGGTTAGGTTAGGTTAGGTTAGGTTAGGTTAGGTTAGGTTAGGTTAGGTTAGGTTAGGTTAGGTTAGGTTAGGTTAGGTTAGGTTAGGTTAGGTTAGGTTAGGTTAGGTTAGGTTAGGTTAGGTTAGGTTAGGTTAGGTTAGGTTAGGTTAGGTTAGGTTAGGTTAGGTTAGGTTAGGTTAGGTTAGGTTAGGTTAGGTTAGGTTAGGTTAGGTTAGGTTAGGTTAGGTTAGGTTAGGTTAGGTTAGGTTAGGTTAGGTTAGGTTAGGTTAGGTTAGGTTAGGTTAGGTTAGGTTAGGTTAGGTTAGGTTAGGTTAGGTTAGGTTAGGTTAGGTTAGGTTAGGTTAGGTTAGGTTAGGTTAGGTTAGGTTAGGTTAGGTTAGGTTAGGTTAGGTTAGGTTAGGTTAGGTTAGGTTAGGTTAGGTTAGGTTAGGTTAGGTTAGGTTAGTTAGGTTAGGTTAGGTTAGGTTAGGTTAGGTTAGGTTAGGTTAGGTTAGGTTAGGTTAGGTTAGGTTAGGTTAGGTTAGGTTAGGTTAGGTTAGGTTAGGTTAGGTTAGGTTAGGTTAGGTTAGGTTAGGTTAGGTTAGGTTAGGTTAGGTTAGGTTAGGTTAGGTTAGGTTAGGTTAGGTTAGGTTAGGTTAGGTTAGGTTAGGTTAGGTTAGGTTAGGTTAGGTTAGGTTAGGTTAGGTTAGGTTAGGTTAGGTTAGGTTAGGTTAGGTTAGGTTAGGTTAGGTTAGGTTAGGTTAGGTTAGGTTAGGTTAGGTTAGGTTAGGTTAGGTTAGGTTAGGTTAGTAGGTTAGGTTAGGTTAGGTTAGGTTAGGTTAGGTTAGGTTAGGTTAGGTTAGGTTAGTAGGTTAGGTTAGGTTAGGTTAGGTAGGTTAGGTTAGGTTAGGTTAGGTTTGGTTAGGTTAGGTTAGGTTAGGTTAGGTTAGTTTAGGTTAGGTTAGGTTACGGTTAGGTTAGGTTAGGTTAGGTTAGGTTAGGTTAGGTTAGGTAGGTTAGGTTAGGTTAGGTTAGGTTAGGTTAGGTTAGGTTAGGTTAGGTTAGGTTAGGTTAGGTGTAGGTTAGGTTAGGTTAGGTTAGGTTAGGTTAGGTTAGGTTAGGTTAGGTTAGGTTAGGTTAGGTTAGGTTAGGTTAGGTTAGGTTAGGTTAGGTTAGGTTAGGTTAGGTTAGGATTAGGTTAGGTTAGGTTAGGTAGTAGGTTAGTGTAGGTTAGGTTAGGTTAGGTTAGGTTAGGTTAGTTAGGTTAGGTTAGGTTAGGTTAGGTTAGGTTAGGTTAGGTTAGGTTAGGTTAGGTTAGGTTAGGTTAGGTTAGGTTAGGTTAGGTTAGGTTAGGTTAGGTTAGGTTAGGTTAGGTTAGGTTAGGTTAGGTTAGGTTAGGTTAGGTTAGGTTAGGTTAGGTTAGGTTAGGTTAGGTTAGGTTAGGTTAGGTTAGGTTAGGTTAGGTTAGGTTAGGTTGGGACTCTAATTTAAACATAACTTCACAAAATATGGTCCGATTCCGGCCGTTCTGGATTCAAATTGTTCGTTTTAAATAGTATCTTACCTTAATCACCAGCGGTCGTCCATCCTCCACCTGTAAAAAATAGAAAAAATTAGTTTCAGCTATAATCACTTGGTGCATTCTGTTCTAAGTGACCACTAAACTTTTGTGAATTTTTTCACAAAAAACCCTTCAATATTCTTGCTAATTTCTTTCGTAATTCTGTTTATTAGTGTGTCGCACGAGTTATCAGCAACCGTCCGTCACTTTTTCGCCAATATTTTATAAAATTTCAGCACTTAAATTCAGTAACTCTGTTGAAATCCGCCCAAAATACTTGTATTTGGTCGATAAATCGCGATTTTTGTTCGCGACTGGTTCCAATTGTTGTGCCATTAGATAGATCTCGTCGAGACCTATCCCGAAATGCCCCATTTGTAGGGGTTATCTGCGACAAAATGTCACAATTGGCAAATTCTTACTCGCTAGGTAGGTACAAAAGTGCACCTAAGCGATAGAATGTCGCAGTACAATCGGACTCTAATTTAAACATAACTTCACAAAATATGGTCCGATTCCGGCCGTTCTGGATTCAAATTGTTCGTTTTAAATAGTATCTTACCTTAATCACCAGCGGTCGTCCATCCTCCACCTGTAAAAAATAGAAAAAATTAGTTTCAGCTATAATCACTTGGTGCATTCTGTTCTAAGTGACCACTAAACTTTTGTGAATTTTTTCACAAAAAACCCTTCAATATTCTTGCTAATTTCTTTCGTAATTCTGTTTATTAGTGTGTCGCACGAGTTATCAGCAACCGTCCGTCACTTTTTCGCCAATATTTTATAAAATTTCAGCACTTAAATTCAGTAACTCTGTTGAAATCCGCCCAAAATACTTGTATTTGGTCGATAAATCGCGATTTTTGTTCGCGACTGGTTCCAATTGTTGTGCCATTAGATAGATCTCGTCGAGACCTATCCCGAAATGCCCCATTTGTAGGGGTTATCTGCGACAAAATGTCACAATTGGCAAATTCTTACTCGCTAGGTAGGTACAAAAGTGCACCTAAGCGATAGAATGTCGCAGTACAATCGGACTCTAATTTAAACATAACTTCACAAAATATGGTCCGATTCCGGCCGTTCTGGATTCAAATTGTTCGTTTTAAATAGTATCTTACCTTAATCACCAGCGGTCGTCCATCCTCCACCTGTAAAAAATAGAAAAAATTAGTTTCAGCTATAATCACTTGGTGCATTCTGTTCTAAGTGACCACTAAACTTTTGTGAATTTTTTCACAAAAAACCCTTCAATATTCTTGCTAATTTCTTTCGTAATTCTGTTTATTAGTGTGTCGCACGAGTTATCAGCAACCGTCCGTCACTTTTTCGCCAATATTTTATAAAATTTCAGCACTTAAATTCAGTAACTCTGTTGAAATCCGCCCAAAATACTTGTATTTGGTCGATAAATCGCGATTTTTGTTCGCGACTGGTTCCAATTGTTGTGCCATTAGATAGATCTCGTCGAGACCTATCCCGAAATGCCCCATTTGTAGGGGTTATCTGCGACAAAATGTCACAATTGGCAAATTCTTACTCGCTAGGTAGGTACAAAAGTGCACCTAAGCGATAGAATGTCGCAGTACAATCGGACTCTAATTTAAACATAACTTCACAAAATATGGTCCGATTCCGGCCGTTCTGGATTCAAATTGTTCGTTTTAAATAGTATCTTACCTTAATCACCAGCGGTCGTCCATCCTCCACCTGTAAAAAATAGAAAAAATTAGTTTCAGCTATAATCACTTGGTGCATTCTGTTCTAAGTGACCACTAAACTTTTGTGAATTTTTTCACAAAAAACCCTTCAATATTCTTGCTAATTTCTTTCGTAATTCTGTTTATTAGTGTGTCGCACGAGTTATCAGCAACCGTCCGTCACTTTTTCGCCAATATTTTATAAAATTTCAGCACTTAAATTCAGTAACTCTGTTGAAATCCGCCCAAAATACTTGTATTTGGTCGATAAATCGCGATTTTTGTTCGCGACTGGTTCCAATTGTTGTGCCATTAGATAGATCTCGTCGAGACCTATCCCGAAATGCCCCATTTGTAGGGGTTATCTGCGACAAAATGTCACAATTGGCAAATTCTTACTCGCTAGGTAGGTACAAAAGTGCACCTAAGCGATAGAATGTCGCAGTACAATCGGACTCTAATTTAAACATAACTTCACAAAATATGGTCCGATTCCGGCCGTTCTGGATTCAAATTGTTCGTTTTAAATAGTATCTTACCTTAATCACCAGCGGTCGTCCATCCTCCACCTGTAAAAAATAGAAAAAATTAGTTTCAGCTATAATCACTTGGTGCATTCTGTTCTAAGTGACCACTAAACTTTTGTGAATTTTTTCACAAAAAACCCTTCAATATTCTTGCTAATTTCTTTCGTAATTCTGTTTATTAGTGTGTCGCACGAGTTATCAGCAACCGTCCGTCACTTTTTCGCCAATATTTTATAAAATTTCAGCACTTAAATTCAGTAACTCTGTTGAAATCCGCCCAAAATACTTGTATTTGGTCGATAAATCGCGATTTTTGTTCGCGACTGGTTCCAATTGTTGTGCCATTAGATAGATCTCGTCGAGACCTATCCCGAAATGCCCCATTTGTAGGGGTTATCTGCGACAAAATGTCACAATTGGCAAATTCTTACTCGCTAGGTAGGTACAAAAGTGCACCTAAGCGATAGAATGTCGCAGTACAATCGGACTCTAATTTAAACATAACTTCACAAAATATGGTCCGATTCCGGCCGTTCTGGATTCAAATTGTTCGTTTTAAATAGTATCTTACCTTAATCACCAGCGGTCGTCCATCCTCCACCTGTAAAAAATAGAAAAAATTAGTTTCAGCTATAATCACTTGGTGCATTCTGTTCTAAGTGACCACTAAACTTTTGTGAATTTTTTCACAAAAAACCCTTCAATATTCTTGCTAATTTCTTTCGTAATTCTGTTTATTAGTGTGTCGCACGAGTTATCAGCAACCGTCCGTCACTTTTTCGCCAATATTTTATAAAATTTCAGCACTTAAATTCAGTAACTCTGTTGAAATCCGCCCAAAATACTTGTATTTGGTCGATAAATCGCGATTTTTGTTCGCGACTGGTTCCAATTGTTGTGCCATTAGATAGATCTCGTCGAGACCTATCCCGAAATGCCCCATTTGTAGGGGTTATCTGCGACAAAATGTCACAATTGGCAAATTCTTACTCGCTAGGTAGGTACAAAAGTGCACCTAAGCGATAGAATGTCGCAGTACAATCGGACTCTAATTTAAACATAACTTCACAAAATATGGTCCGATTCCGGCCGTTCTGGATTCAAATTGTTCGTTTTAAATAGTATCTTACCTTAATCACCAGCGGTCGTCCATCCTCCACCTGTAAAAAATAGAAAAAATTAGTTTCAGCTATAATCACTTGGTGCATTCTGTTCTAAGTGACCACTAAACTTTTGTGAATTTTTTCACAAAAAACCCTTCAATATTCTTGCTAATTTCTTTCGTAATTCTGTTTATTAGTGTGTCGCACGAGTTATCAGCAACCGTCCGTCACTTTTTCGCCAATATTTTATAAAATTTCAGCACTTAAATTCAGTAACTCTGTTGAAATCCGCCCAAAATACTTGTATTTGGTCGATAAATCGCGATTTTTGTTCGCGACTGGTTCCAATTGTTGTGCCATTAGATAGATCTCGTCGAGACCTATCCCGAAATGCCCCATTTGTAGGGGTTATCTGCGACAAAATGTCAAAAATTGGCCCGCCCACCCGCCCGTTAGGGCCTTGCCATATCAATTCTGGACCCCTCAGGCAAAATTTCATATTTTCTTTTTTGACTTACCTTGGTCCTATCGGGCCCGGCTTGGGTCCGGTGGGGTCGGGGGATCTCCACGCACCATCTGCAACACAAAAAACCATAAGTTGGTTAGAGTTCCACCGTCATGCCCCTTCGCCGCGCCCTCCGGCTTTCGGAGGACGCAGTGCAGGGGCACAGAGGAAGAAAACCTCTATAAAAAATTACCCTGAAGTTCAAGCCTCGCCGCCCGGCGAGGGACTGCATGGCCGGGGGGTATACCCGGTCGTGAGGGCGGCAAAACTAAAAACACAAACCATGAATAAGTCTACAATTGAAAAACAACTACCCCAGGGGGGTACCGACCGGTCTCCGGTCGGAGAATCCCCTTCGGGTCCTTCGGGACCCGGCAGTCCCATCGTTTCTGGGGGGGACAACAATTGTTTTGAAACCACGGAGGTCGTGGAGAGGGCGCGCACGCCCAGTTTTGCGCGTCCTGGGAGGGAGCTCAAGCGGAGCCCGATTGCGGCGCGTCCCGTCGTTGTGATGGATCGCATTCCGCTTGCGACGAAGGAGGTGGTGGACACCTTTTCCCGGCCGTTTACACCGGCCAGGGAAACAAGGGCCACAAGTGTTGTTAGAGCAGTATACGAATACGACAGTGACTGCTCGCAGACGTCGGCGACATCGATGGCGTCTGCAACTTCCATGGTGTCTAGCGCGTCCACACTGCGCAAGACCACAAGAACCAGGAAGACGAAGAGGGTTCTCGAAGACAACGATCTGGAGACAGATCTCAAGGAAATCGAGGACCCCAATGTTCCTCCAGCGACTCTAAAATCCAAGGAGTCGCTACCAAAACTGGAGGAACTCATGGAAGAGATGGAGCACCAACCAACGGCCGCTCTCGGGTCGATACTTCTGGACGCCCTGTCCACTATTGAGAAGGTTTCCGACAGGTCTAAAAACCTTAATGGGGGAATGAAGAACGCCCTCAGACGGGCGATCCGGAAGTCCGAGGCGGTATCGGTGGTGCTCCACAAGAGATCTGCTGCAGTGGGCACCGAGCGATTGGAGCGAGAAGTGGCAGAAATGCGCTCCGAGCGTGACGCCATGGCAGCTCAAATTGCCATCTTGTCCTCCGAACTCTCGGAGCTAAAGAAGGCCAAGGAGAGGACGTCAGCCCGAGCGGAGCTCAACAAGTCGGTGACAAACGCGGCTGCAACGCCAACACCGAAAAAACGGGCGGCGCCACAAACCGAGGGTGCCTATGCGGAGAGCCTCGCAGGCCTTGTAGACTGCAAGCTACAGGCCTTCGAGGAAAAGATACTGGCGAAAATGCAGTTAGTACTGCAGCCAGGAAGGGCCAGTACACCAGCCCTGGCCAAAGCGGTGAAAAAAGTCCACTCGGACAAAGCCGACTCCCCCGAGACTAGCGGCAGCGGGTTGATGGCGCCGGCCAACAACCCCAAAGAAAAGGCCGCTAAGTCCAAGGGCAAGAAGAAGCCTAAAAAGGCTAAGGAACCGCATCCTCAGCCTCCTGCGCCAACCAAGGAGTCCCCAAACCCGGGACCTGGACACTCTGCAGCAGTCCCTGTGGAACAAGATCAGCCACAAGGGGAGTTGCCGTGGAGTAAGGTCCTGGGCAGAAAGGAGAAGAGGGAACGCAGGACTGCGAGGGTGCAAGCAGCCGCAGTCAAGAGCGTCCCCTCCAAAAAAGGGAAGCCCAGACCTCCGCGTGCCCCAAACACGGCTGCCATCACCATCTCGGTGGCCGAAGATTCGGGGACCACGCTCGCGGAGATTATGAAGACGGCAAAGGCCGGAATCAATCTGGCGGAGTTCGGGCTGGAAAAGGGCATTAGCCAACGTAGGGCCATAAATGGTGGTCTGGTCCTGCGAATTCCCGGCCCGGACAACTCCTCAAGGGCAGACGCTCTCGCGTCTAAGTTGAAGGAGGTTCTCAAAGAGTCGGGGGCGAAAATAGCTCGCCCAGTCAAAATGGGCGAGATTAGACTAATAGATCTCGATGACTCGGTGACTCCATCCGAAGTGTCAGAGGCTGTCGCGAGGGCAACCGGCTGCACGGAGGACAACATCAGAGTTGGAGTCATCAGGCAGCATAGGTCGGGGCTTAACACCATCTGGGCCAAGTGCCCCCTGGAGGCGGTGAATAAGCTCGATGACAAATACCTGCGAGTGGGGTGGTCTTCGGCAAAAGTGGTGGCCCTTAGAACAAGGCCACTACAATGCTTCAGGTGCCTGGAAAATGGGCATGTAAGGGCCAAATGCGCTTGTCCCAAGGACCGCAGTGGGCTCTGCTACTCATGTGGGGAGCCCGGTCACAAGGCGCAGAATTGCTCAGCCTCCAGTCCTACATGCCCAGTTTGTAGGGATCTTGGCCGCTCGGCAAATCACCGCCTCGGGGGCATCAAATGTACGCCTCCTAAAACGGGGAAAAGAGGAGCCGCACCCCAAAACAAGGGGTCGGCGAATAAAGATTCGCAGCCGGACTCAGGCCGGGCTCCGATCGAGGGTGCATCTCAGGCCCGAAATTCCAGCCCATAAACAAAATCCTGCAGGGCAACATAAACCACTGCCGCGCAGCGCAGGACCTTATGATCCAGACGCTCGCGGAACAGTCGGTTGCCCTTGCCATTGTGGCTGAGCCGTACTCCGTCCCGGACCATCCTCGCTGGTTTGGGGCGGAGGGGGGCTCGGTCGCAATTTATTGGGCTGGAGGCGCGGGTGATCCCCGATGCACCCTCTTGCAAAGGGGAATCGGTTTTGTGGCTGTGGAGTGGGGCGACGTTGTGGTCATCGGCTGCTACGTCTCACCCAACTGCGGCCTCACGCAATATGAGGCGTACCTGGATGGGCTTGCCAGCTGCATCCGCAGCTATTCAACCCGTCCGGTACTCGTCGCGGGTGATTTCAACGCTCACTCCAGAGTGTGGAGTGACGCCCGCGACGACGCTAGGGGAGAGGCCATATTGGAGTGGGCTGCCGCTCTCAGCCTCGAACTTCTCAACGTAGGCGAGGAGAGCACCTGCGTGCGCTGGCAGGGGGAGTCAATTGTCGACTTAACGTGGGCAACTCCCTCTGCGGCGAGACTAGTTTCGGGGTGGAGAGTGGCAGAAAATCTTGCCACTCTTAGCGACCACCGCCACATAACGTTCAACGTCGCCTCTCAGCTGCGTCGCAGCTCCCCACGGTCGGCAGTGCATAATCAGGGTCCCCCACGGCGTTGGGTCCTTAAGCAGCTGGAAAAGACCCTCCTGGTTGCTGCAGCCCACGTCGTGGATTGGGTTGACGCCGAAACGGGCCTAATACACGACCCGGAGGCTTTCGCCGATTGGTTCCGGGGCAGAATGACTGAAATCTGTGACGTCGCTATGCCCCGGGCCAAGAAAGGCCCAAGAAGGTTCTCCGCGTACTGGTGGTCGGAGAGCCTGGCACAGATGCGCACATCCTGCATCAGGGCGCGACGCAGGTTTACTAGAACCCGAAGAAGACGGCGAGCCACGTCTGAAGAGATCGCCGAAGCCTACATGGAGTACCGAGTCGCCACGAAGTCCTTCCAGATTGCGATCGGGGAGGCCAAGGCTCGGTCCTGGGCTGAATTAATCGAGGGGCTAAATAGGGACCCATGGGGCCGCCCATACAAAATGGTTATGGGCAAACTTCGCCCGTGGGTCCCTCCTCTAACTGAGTCCTTGGACCCAGAATTCGTGGAAAGGGTGGTTGACGCCCTTTTCCCACGGGTCCAGGACAGTCCCTCGATCCCCCCGTCACGTCCGGACCATTCTGGTTGGTCGGACCATCTTGGAGTGACGGAGGGGGAGCTGGATCGAGCCGTTAGGCGGCTCGCAGCTCGAAACACCGCTCCGGGTCCCGATGGGATCCCCGGACGAGCATGGGTGTTGGCTTTGGCGGTCTTGGGGGATAAACTCCGGCAGCTGTTTACCAGCTGCCTTCGCTGCGGAGTTTTCCCCAGCGGCTGGAAGGAGGCCCGTCTGGTCCTCCTAGCGAAGCCTGGCAGGGCGGCTGATTCTCCTTCGTCGTTCCGTCCAATCTGTCTGTTGGATGAGGCGGGCAAGCTCTTCGAGCGTGTCATCGCTGCTCGCCTCAGTGAACACCTGTCGCGCGAGGGCCCCGACCTCTCGGATTGCCAGTATGGCTTCCGCCAGGGGAGGTCAACGGTGGACGCCATCAGGCGCGTCCGTTCCCTGGCGGAAGAGACAGTCCAGGAGGGGGGAGTGGCGTTGGCTATAAGTTTGGACATAGTCAACGCCTTTAACTCCCTCCCATGGCAGGCGATCAGGGAGGCACTTCATCATCATAACGTGCCTCCCTACTTGCGAGAAATAGTCGGGGCGTATTTGTGCGACAGGACCATCAGGTTCACCGACAGGGACGGCAACGAGGTAACGAGGAGGATCAGCTGCGGGGTTCCACAGGGGTCCGTTCTGGGCCCCCTTCTGTGGAACCTCGCCTACGACGCTATTTTGAGGACCAGACTGCCCCCCGGCCTAGATGTCATCTGCTACGCAGATGACACTTTAGTCATGGCCAGGGGGGAGGGTTTCAACGAAACACGGCGGCTCGCCGAATTGGGGGCAGAAAGGGTCGTGGCCCATATAGAGGGCCTGGGTTTGCGGGTGGCTCCCCAAAAAACCGAAGCACTGTGGTTCCACAGCCTTCGGGGGGAGCCACCTATAACACAGATGAGGATCGGGGAAGCGGTGGTGTCGATCGGGCCCACCATTAAATACCTCGGCCTAATCCTCGACGGCCGATGGAGTTTCGAGGCTCACTTCGAGCGTCTGGTCCCCCGAGTCCAAAAGGCAGCAGGTGCTCTCCAGAGGCTGCTGCCCAATCTCGGGGGACCCCGGGAGGAGATTCGCCGTCTCTATGGCGGTGTCCTGAGATCCATGGCCCTCTATGGGGCGCCCGTTTGGTCGGATAGGCTGACGGGCGCCTCCCGCTGCAGACGGTTGCTTAATAGCCTGCAGCGCGTGGTGGCCATAAGGATCGCGAGGGGATACCGCACAATCTCGTTTGAGGCGGCGACTACTCTGGCGCGTTTCCCGCCCTTCGACATCTTGGCGGGGATGGACACGGAAGTTTACGACCGGTTCCATTCTCGCCAGGGCGGGGACGCGACAGACCCGCTCGAGGTGCGCCGAGGAGCGCATAGGCGAGCGCTGGAGTTGTGGCGCGAGCGGCTCGAATTGCCACGCTGCTCGCGCCAGCGCGTAGTGAGCGCAGTATTGCCCAGCCTGGAGGTGTGGCTGGACCGGAAGTATGTCGGCGTGACATACAGGATGACACAGGTACTCACCGGACATGGTTGCTTCGGTGAGTACCTTAATAGAATAGGGAGGGAGCCCACTGCCGCATGTCATCACTGCGGCAGCGACCGGGACTCGGCTCAGCACACGCTCGAGGAGTGCCCAGCGTGGGCCTCCGAGCGCCGAGTCCTGGTCAACACGATCGGGCCTGACCTCTCGCCGCCGGCGGTTATCACGGCCATGTTGGCGGCGAGAGATTCCTGGAGAGCGGTGGTCTCCTTCTGTGAAGCGGTCATGCTCCAGAAGGAGACGGCGGAACGCGAGAGGGAGCGTTCCAACCCCGCACGTAGAAGAGTGCGGGGTCGGGGCCGGCGACCATAGTGTCGCTGGCGAGAAAGTGTGGCGCCGAATCTAATTCTTGGGTTCGGCGCCACAGCGCTATCAATAGATAGCGCGAGAATGCCTCGCAGCAAAATAACACGCTGCCCTCGGGGTCGCGGCGGTCAGAGTGGGGACTCTGGCCGTCATTTCCCAGCGATCCCGGGAAGAGGTAACCAGTCGTAGCCGCTGGTTACCTACATATGCGCAAAGGCGCAGGGGAGGGGCCCAATTATTGCCCCTCCCGAGAGGAGTCTCAATCCGAGACTAGACGTATGGCGGTGGTCCTGGTTGTCGATCATTTCGAGTCCCCAGGGCCACCGGCAGATGCGTCCGAGGCTGGCTACCGTGGTGGTTTTAGTGGGTACCGGATGCCCCGGCTCGCTCGCTACATAGAGCCGGGTGCAAGTGAAGGAGTCCCACACTCCCCCACCGTCTTTCCCCAAGACGGTGGGAAGTCTATCAAAGATTTCCACCACGTAAAAAAAAAAAAAAAAAAAAAAGGTTAGGTTAGGTTAGGTTAGGTTAGGTTAGGTTAGGTTAGGTTAGGTTAGGTTAGGTTAGGTTAGGTTAGGTTAGGTTAGGTTAGGTTAGGTTAGGTTAGGTTAGGTTAGGTTAGGTTAGGTTAGGTTAGGTTAGGTTAGGTTAGGTTAGGTTAGGTTAGGTTAGGTTAGGTTAGGTTAGGTTAGGTTAGGTTAGGTTAGGTTAGGTTAGGTTAGGTTAGGTTAGGTTAGGTTAGGTTAGGTTAGGTTAGGTTAGGTTAGGTTAGGTTAGGTTAGGTTAGGTTAGGTTAGGTTAGGTTAGGTTAGGTTAGGTTAGGTTAGGTTAGGTTAGGTTAGGTTAGGTTAGGTTAGGTTAGGTTAGGTTAGGTTAGGTTAGGTTAGGTTAGGTTAGGTTAGGTTAGGTTAGGTTAGGTTAGGTTAGGTTAGGTTAGGTTAGGTTAGGTTAGGTTAGGTTAGGTTAGGTTAGGTTAGGTTAGGTTAGGTTAGGTTAGGTTAGGTTAGGTTAGGTTAGGTTAGGTTAGGTTAGGTTAGGTTAGGTTAGGTTAGGTTAGGTTAGGTTAGGTTAGGTTAGGTTAGGTTAGGTTAGGTTAGGTTAGGTTAGGTTAGGTTAGGTTAGGTTAGGTTAGGTTAGGTTAGGTTAGGTTAGGTTAGGTTAGGTTAGGTTAGGTTAGGTTAGGTTAGGTTAGGTTAGGTTAGGTTAGGTTAGGTTAGGTTAGGTTAGGTTAGGTTAGGTTAGGTTAGGTTAGGTTAGGTTAGGTTAGGTTAGGTTAGGTTAGGTTAGGTTAGGTTAGGTTAGGTTAGGTTAGGTTAGGTTAGGTTAGGTTAGGTTAGGTTAGGTTAGGTTAGGTTAGGTTAGGTTAGGTTAGGTTAGGTTAGGTTAGGTTAGGTTAGGTTAGGTTAGGTTAGGTTAGGTTAGGTTAGGTTAGGTTAGGTTAGGTTAGGTCGTCCGCCCGGGAGCAAGGGGGAGTGCGTGGTGTACACCCCTGAGCAGATCCGGGCGAACGAGATGAGAGCCCTGCGGGAGAAGCTGCAGGAGGTGCAGGGTGCGCCGGCTGGTGCGGGTGCGGAGTTAGGTGCCGACGGGTGCCGGGAGTTGGCGGCGCACTTTGCCGACACGGTGAGGAAGGTCGCCAAGGTCTCGGGGAACCTTAAAGGCACCTTCCAAAAGCACCTATATGAGTCGGCGGATGGGCTCCAGCAGTTGGTGGCGTCAACCTTACGGTTGAACGCCACAGATGAAATGCAGCGTCTTCGGGAGGAGAACGCCTCGCTGAGGGGTCAGCTGGCGGCCCTCCAGAAGACGCTGGATCGGATGGCGGAGTCGGTGGCCCGAATGGAGAAGGTCGCGGCGGGTGCTGCGGCTGTCCCCGGGCCATCGGCGCCGAAGAAGAAGGGAGAAGCGAAGAGCGTCCGCGGCGGAGATCTTCCGGACACAATCGAGTCCTACATGGACAAGATGATGGATCGGATGATGTCCGCCGTGGACCAACGTTTCGTGGCTTGGGAGCGGAAAAGGGACGCGGAAGTCCCTTATACACGTCCGCCCCTTGCTCACGAAACGAGGAAAAAGAAGGAGTCGCTCTCGGTGTCGATTAAGCTGGCCGACCCGCCAGTTATAACGGCGCCGGGAGCGTCAGCCAAGCAGGCGACGGCGGCGGTTTCGAAACCGTCCGCTGGCACCTCGTACGCGGCTGCTGTGGCGGGTCCGCTGCCGGAAGGGAAGGGTAAGGGCAAAGGAAAGGGCAAAGGCAAGGCCTCGGCTCCGGCCTCGGCCTCGGCCTCTGTCCCGACCGATCAGCCCGTTCCTTCCACTTCGGCTGCGGTGCCTACGCCTGCAGCAGGTGCGGGACCGAGGGTGGATGCGGACGGTTTCGTCACTAGAGAAACCGCCGCCGAAAAGAAGGCCCGAAGGAAGGCGGCCGCCGCGGCGGAAGCCGCCCGCAAGAGGGAAGCCGCCAAGGGAGGGCAGGACGCCGCCCAAAAAGGCAAACGTCACCGCAACCGTGGGGGACGGCTCCGCGCCCCTCGCTCGTCGGTAGTGGTGGTAACGCTCTCTCCGGAAGCGGAGAAGAGCGGTGCCACTTACGCCGACGTTATCCGTAAGGCCCGACTTGTGGACACGGACGCCCTGGGCATCACTCAGGGTGTTCGTTTCCGGGTGGGGCAGGCGGGGGGGCGGATCCTAGAGATCCCCGGCGCCAATAGTGGTGCAAAAGCCGAGGCCCTGAGGGAGGCGCTGATGGTTCATATAGATCCATCAGTAGCCAAAATTACTCGCCCCGAGAAAACAATCGGGGTGAGGATCTCGGGCCTCGACGATTGCACCGTTCCTGAGGAGGTTGCCGCTGCACTGGCGAAGGTTGGGGACTGCCCAGCCTCCGTAATCCGGGTGGGCGAGATAAGGCGGGATCACTTCGGTCTCGGCACCATCATTTGTGCGGTCCCGATTCCGGTGGCGAAGCGGTTGCGCGCGGCAGACCGCGTGAAGGTGGGGATGGTCTCGGTTCCGGTAGTCATACTGGACCCGAGGCCACTCCGCTGTTTCCGGTGTTTAATACCGGGTCACGTGGGCTGCCGCTGCGATGACACAGACCGTTCGGGTCTGTGTTTCCGCTGCTCGGAGTCGGGACACAAGGCGGCGTCTTGCACTGTCTCCAAACCGAGGTGCGCTATTTGCGCCTCGGCGGGAAGGGAAGCCGATCACAGTATCGGCTCCAAGCTGTGCAAGGCGCCGCCCGTGCGCAAGGTGCTGAGGCCGATGATCCCGTCGGATCAGGGAACCGCGAGGCGGGTGCTCGAGGAGGAGATGGACACGGCTATCGATGGATAGGTCCGTGTTCAGTCTCCTCCAGGCTAACCTCAATCGCTGCGCCAGGGCCCAGGATCTTCTCCTGCAGACCATGGCGCAGCGGTTGAGCAATATTGCTGTCGTCGCCGAGCCATACATGATCCCCGACCGTCCTTGTTATGTCGGGGACCTGGATGGCTTGGTGACCTTGGTTTCGTCACCCTCAGTTGGCACCCCGCCCTTTTTCAATGTGGAAAGAGGGCGGGGCTTTGTAAAGGCGGTGTTGGGGTCGCTCACCATCGTCGGCATGTATTTCTCCCCTAACAGCGGGCTGGCCGAGTTCGAGGTTTACCTGGACGAGGTCAGTCGACTGCTAGTTGGGGTGGGAAATCACGCCGACATCATTTTGGTGGGCGACCTCAACGCCAAGTCTTCGGCATGGGGTTGTCCGAGGTCTGACCCTAAAGGAAGGACCCTCGAAGACTGGGTTGCGGAGCAGGGCCTAGTGGTGTTGAACCGTGGCACAGTGGACACGTGCGTGAGGCAACAGGGCGGTTCGATTGTTGACGTATCGTTTGCGTCCCCCGCCCTGGCACGCCGTGTTCACCAATGGGAGGTGTTAGAGGACGTGGAGACGTTATCGGATCACCGATACATTGATATCGGTATCTCCGCGTCCTCCGCGGTTCCGGCCGCTCGCCCTGCTTCGCGGCCCGGACGAGAGGGTCCGAGGTGGGCTCTCGGGCAAATGGACCGGGAGCTATTGGTGGAGGCAGCCCTGGTCCAGGCGTGGTTTGCGCGGCCTTGTAACCCGGCCTCAGACGTCGACGTGGCCGCGGACGAACTCGGGGAGTGCATGGCCCGGGTGTGTGACACAGCCATGCCCCGGCTTCGTCCGTGTCCACCGCGACGGCGGGTGTATTGGTGGAGCGGTGCGATTGAGCACTTGAGAGCTCAGTGCACCGCCCTCCGCCGAGTATACTCCCGCTGTCAGCGTCGGAGGCCGAGGGACGAGGTCCGCGTGCAAGAGACCTACGCCGCCTATAGGGAGAGCCGGAGTCAGTTGGGCGTTGCCATAGGGCAAGCAAAAGATATTGGCTGGGAAAAAACGCTGGAGGCTCTAGACCGAGATCCGTGGGGTCGCCCGTATAAAGGGGTCCGCCGTAAGTTGCGGCCCTGGGCACCACCGGTCACAGAGAGCCTCCAGCCTAACATTTTGAATATGGTGGTTGGTGGGCTTTTTCCCAGCCAAAACGCGGAGTTTGTTCCGCCCCCTATGGCAGCGCCTGACGAAGACGCCGTTGTGCCAACCGAGGGTGGCGACACTGAGGTGCCGCCTGTTACTCCGGCGGAGCTGGGGGTGGCCGTTGCCAAGTTGTCGGGCAAGGCTACGGCCCCCGGCCCGGATGGGATACCCGGACGTGCCTGGGCCTTATCGGTAGAGGTGTTTGAGCCCTTTGTGCTCGCCCTCTTCGATGCATGCCTGCGGCAAGGTCGATTCCCGTCGGCCTGGAAGTCTGGTCGGTTGGTCCTTCTGAGTAAGGAGGGCCGGCCGGCCGAATCTCCATCGGCTTATCGCCCAATCGTTCTTTTGAACGAATTGGGTAAGCTGATGGAGAGGGTGATCGCGGGACGCCTCACTAAACATCTTAGTGAGGCGGGTCCCGATCTCTGCGGGGACCAATACGGTTTTCGTAGGGGTCGGTCCACTTTGGATGCGATCGCTCGGCTCCAGGCCCTATCTAGGGAAGCGACCGAGCAGGGGGGGGTGTTGATGGCGGTGTCGTTAGACATCAAAAACGCCTTCAACACCATCCCTTGGGTATGTATCGAGGAGGGCCTCCGATACCATAGGGTTCCTGGGTACCTCCGGGTACTCATCGGACACTACCTGCGCGGGCGAGAGGTAGTGTATCCGGTGGCAGGCGGCGAGATAGCGCGTTGGCCCGTCTCGCGGGGTGTTCCACAGGGGTCGGTCTTAGGCCCTCTCCTGTGGAACATAGGGTTTGATTGGGCGCTCCGGGATTCACGGCTCCCGGGTGTCACCGCCATTGCGTACGCGGATGACACTCTGGTGACCGCCCGGGGCCCCGATCATAGGCGGGCGATCATCTCGGCCACAGCCGGTGTGGCCCAGGTGGTCGCTCGCATACGGAGGCTGGGACTGCAGGTGGCGCTTGATAAAACCGAGGCCCTCGCCTTTCATAGGCGGGGACCTCGGCAAGCGCCCCCTGCAGGTTCCCACTTAGTAGTCGGCGGTACCTCCATACCTGTCGGGGATACGATGCGCTATTTGGGCATCGTCCTCGACAGCAGGTGGAGCTTCGGGGCCCACTTTAAACGGTTGGCCCCGAAGTTAGTTGCGGCGGCGGGAGCCTTGAGTGGCCTCCTGCCCAACGTTGGCAGGCCAGGGGGGAGTTGCCGGCGGCTTTACGCCGGCGTGATCCGCTCAATGGCGCTGTACGGCGCCCCCATATGGGCAGACGCCCTGGACCGGCGTAACGTGGCCCTGCTGCGCAGGCCGCAGCGGGTCATAGCCGCCAGGGCGGCCCGGACCTACCGCACGGTGTCGTTCGACGCGGCCTGTCTTCTCTCCGGTTCCCCTCCGTGGGAACTGGAGGCGGAAGAGCTGGCCGCGGCGTACCGACGGAGGTGCGATGGGGCGTTAAGCAACCGGGATCCATTTCCGGAGGGCATGGCGACGTGGCGTACTGAATCGCGGCGTCGTGTTCTCCGTAGATGGAAAGACCGGTTGGAAGCCGACCCGCCGTTGAGCGGATCGCGCACGGTGGATGCGATCCGGCCTCACTTGTTTGAGTGGGCCGGACGCAAGGGGGGGGAGGTTACCTTCCGCCTTGCACAGGTAATGACGGGGCACGGATGCTTCGGTCATTACTTGTGCAAGGTGGCAAGGAGAGAGCCGGACACTCGTTGCCACCACTGTGATTGCGCCGATGATACGGCGCATCACACGTTGGTCGAGTGTCCGGCTTGGGCGACTGAGCGCAGTGCGCTCGTCGCTCAGGTAGGTGACGATCTCTCGCTTTCGAACATCACACAGAAGATGCTCGAGAGCGAGGGATCGTGGGAGTCGATGGCCTCTTTCTGTGAGACGGTAGTTTCGCAGAAAGAGGCCGCGGAGCGAGTGAGAGAACAAGATCCCAGCTCTCACCCGCTTCGTAGGCGTCGCGTTGGCGGGAGGCGAAGGGCTGAGCTCCGTCGTCTCCCGCCATAAGGGGTGACCCTGGGGAGCAGAGTGCATGACTTTGCTCCCTAGGGTCACATTCATGAGTAGGTCGGGGAGCGCCTTGCGTCCGGGCGCCCCTGTAGGAGTAGGACGGTACCCATCGCAGGTGCTTAACACTTGCGATGGGGCCAAGGGGGAGGGAAACTCTCGCCCTTTTACCGGGGCGAGAGTTGTTGAAGAACTCTGCCGTGGGGGGATGACCAAAGGCCCATATGGTTCTTGGGTCCCCTCACACTAAACGGCAGACGGAGGAACGCCCGGGGGCTTTTTTAGTGGGTATGTCCTCTCTGCGGTGCGACAGCGCACCGCGTTCTATAGAGGAAGAGCCCCACATGCCCCTCGCTGGCGCAAGAATCACATAATAGTGATTCTTGCGCTAGCGAGGAAGTGCGATCACGCATTTTTACCCCGGAAAACAAAAAAAAAAAAAAAAAAAGGTTAGGTTAGGTTAGGTTAGGTTAGGTTAGGTTAGGTTAGGTTAGGTTAGGTTAGGTTAGGTTAGGTTAGGTTAGGTTAGGTTAGGTTAGGTTAGGTTAGGTTAGGTTAGGTTAGGTTAGGTTAGGTTAGGTTAGGTTAGGTTAGGTTAGGTTAGGTTAGGTTAGGTTAGGTTAGGTTAGGTTAGGTTAGGTTAGGTTAGGTTAGGTTAGGTTAGGTTAGGTTAGGTTAGGTTAGGTTAGGTTAGGTTAGGTTAGGTTAGGTTAGGTTAGGTTAGGTTAGGTTAGGTTAGGTTAGGTTAGGTTAGGTTAGGTTAGGTTAGGTTAGGTTAGGTTAGGTTAGGTTAGGTTAGGTTAGGTTAGGTTAGGTTAGGTTAGGTTAGGTTAGGTTAGGTTAGGTTAGGTTAGGTTAGGTTAGGTTAGGTTAGGTTAGGTTAGGTTAGGTTAGGTTAGGTTAGGTTAGGTTAGGTTAGGTTAGGTTAGGTTAGGTTAGGTTAGGTTAGGTTAGGTTAGGTTAGGTTAGGTTAGGTTAGGTTAGGTTAGGTTAGGTTAGGTTAGGTTAGGTTAGGTTAGGTTAGGTTAGGTTAGGTTAGGTTAGGTTAGGTTAGGTTAGGTTAGGTTAGGTTAGGTTAGGTTAGGTTAGGTTAGGTTAGGTTAGGTTAGGTTAGGTTAGGTTAGGTTAGGTTAGGTTAGGTTAGGTTAGGTTAGGTTAGGTTAGGTTAGGTTAGGTTAGGTTAGGTTAGGTTAGGTTAGGTTAGGTTAGGTTAGGTTAGGTTAGGTTAGGTTAGGTTAGGTTAGGTTAGGTTAGGTTAGGTTAGGTTAGGTTAGGTTAGGTTAGGTTAGGTTAGGTTAGGTTAGGTTAGGTTAGGTTAGGTTAGGTTAGGTTAGGTTAGGTTAGGTTAGGTTAGGTTAGGTTAGGTTAGGTTAGGTTAGGTTAGGTTAGGTTAGGTTAGGTTAGGTTAGGTTAGGTTAGGTTAGGTTAGGTTAGGTTAGGTTAGGTTAGGTTAGGTTAGGTTAGGTTAGGTTAGGTTAGGTTAGGTTAGGTTAGGTTAGGTTAGGTTAGGTTAGGTTAGGTTAGGTTAGGTTAGGTTAGGTTAGGTTAGGTTAGGTTAGGTTAGGTTAGGTTAGGTTAGGTTAGGTTAGGTTAGGTTAGGTTAGGTTAGGTTAGGTTAGGTTAGGTTAGGTTAGGTTAGGTTAGGTTAGGTTAGGTTAGGTTAGGTTAGGTTAGGTTAGGTTAGGTTAGGTTAGGTTAGGTTAGGTTAGGTTAGGTTAGGTTAGGTTAGGTTAGGTTAGGTTAGGTTAGGTTAGGTTAGGTTAGGTTAGGTTAGGTTAGGTTAGGTTAGGTTAGGTTAGGTTAGGTTAGGTTAGGTTAGGTTAGGTTAGGTTAGGTTAGGTTAGGTTAGGTTAGGTTAGGTTAGGTTAGGTTAGGTTAGGTTAGGTTAGGTTAGGTTAGGTTAGGTTAGGTTAGGTTAGGTTAGGTTAGGTTAGGTTAGGTTAGGTTAGGTTAGGTTAGGTTAGGTTAGGTTAGGTTAGGTTAGGTTAGGTTAGGTTAGGTTAGGTTAGGTTAGGTTAGGTTAGGTTAGGTTAGGTTAGGTTAGGTTAGGTTAGGTTAGGTTAGGTTAGGTTAGGTTAGGTTAGGTTAGGTTAGGTTAGGTTAGGTTAGGTTAGGTTAGGTTAGGTTAGGTTAGGTTAGGTTAGGTTAGGTTAGGTTAGGTTAGGTTAGGTTAGGTTAGGTTAGGTTAGGTTAGGTTAGGTTAGGTTAGGTTAGGTTAGGTTAGGTTAGGTTAGGTTAGGTTAGGTTAGGTTAGGTTAGGTTAGGTTAGGTTAGGTTAGGTTAGGTTAGGTTAGGTTAGGTTAGGTTAGGTTAGGTTAGGTTAGGTTAGGTTAGGTTAGGTTAGGTTAGGTTAGGTTAGGTTAGGTTAGGTTAGGTTAGGTTAGGTTAGGTTAGGTTAGGTTAGGTTAGGTTAGGTTAGGTTAGGTTAGGTTAGGTTAGGTTAGGTTAGGTTAGGTTAGGTTAGGTTAGGTTAGGTTAGGTTAGGTTAGGTTAGGTTAGGTTAGGTTAGGTTAGGTTAGGTTAGGTTAGGTTAGGTTAGGTTAGGTTAGGTTAGGTTAGGTTAGGTTAGGTTAGGTTAGGTTAGGTTAGGTTAGGTTAGGTTAGGTTAGGTTAGGTTAGGTTAGGTTAGGTTAGGTTAGGTTAGGTTAGGTTAGGTTAGGTTAGGTTAGGTTAGGTTAGGTTAGGTTAGGTTAGGTTAGGTTAGGTTAGGTTAGGTTAGGTTAGGTTAGGTTAGGTTAGGTTAGGTTAGGTTAGGTTAGGTTAGGTTAGGTTAGGTTAGGTTAGGTTAGGTTAGGTTAGGTTAGGTTAGGTTAGGTTAGGTTAGGTTAGGTTAGGTTAGGTTAGGTTAGGTTAGGTTAGGTTAGGTTAGGTTGGGAGGAGGGCGGCTCGGTTGCCATCTACTGGGCGGGAGGATCCGGAGACCCTCACTGCACTCTCCTCCAGAGGACGTCTGGCTTTGTTGCGGTGGAATGGGGGCAGATGGTAGTCGTCGCCTGCTACGTTTCTCCCAACTGCGGTCTCGCTGAGTTCGAGGCGTACCTGGACGGGGTCGCTGGCTGTGTACGCAGCCACCTTACCCGTCCGGTACTCGTCGCGGGGGACTTCAACGCCCACTCCAGGGTGTGGGGTGATGCCCGCGACGACGCGAGAGGAGAGACAGTCATTGAGTGGGCGGCGGCCCTCGGTCTCGGCCTCCTTAACACTGGCAGTGTCAGCACCTGCGTGCGGTGGCAGGGGGAGTCCATCGTCGATCTGACGTGGGCAACCCCTTCCGCGGCTCGTTTGGTGTCGGGATGGAGAGTGGCAGAGGACATGGCCACCCTGAGCGACCATCGGCACATCATCTTCCGAGTCGCTCAGTCCCTCCGCAACTCCAGGAGGGAAGCTCCTAATAGCCTGGAGGCTCCGCGACGGTGGGCCTTAAAGCAGCTAGACAGGGATCTTCTTGTCGCTGCAGCCCACGTCGCGGACTGGGTGAACGGTGTGGTTCCGGCAGATCCCGAGGTCGTTGCGACCTGGTTCGGTGGAACTATGACCGAGTTGTGCGATGCCTCGATGCCCCGGGTTAAGCCGGGCAAAGGGAAAAGGTCGGTGTACTGGTGGTCGCCAAGCCTGGCGCAACTACGTGTGTCCTGCGTCAGGGCGCGCCGCCGGTACACCAGGACGCGCAGAAGGCGCAGATCTACGCCCGAGGAGACCGAAGAGGCCTACACGGCATATCGCGCCGCAACCAGGTCGTTCCAGATGGCTATCCGGGAAGCCAAAGCGCGGGCATGGGAGGACCTCATCGAGGGACTCAACAGGGACCCATGGGGTCGACCATATAAAATGGTCCTGGGCAAGCTCCGCCCATGGGTCCCTCCTGCGACTGAGACCCTGGACCCGGGGTTTATTGGAAGAGTGGTGGATACTCTCTTCCCAAGGGACGGTCTCTCGAGCCCTCAGTTGCGCCCGGATGATGTCGAATGGACAGTTGATCTGGGTGTAACTGAGGTAGAGTTGGACCAGGCCGTTAGACGGCTTTCGGCCCGTAACACTGCCCCGGGCCCGGACGGGATTCCGGGCAGAGTGTGGGTGTTGGCCCTAACGGTTCTGGGCGAAAGATTTCGCCACTT
>CAMQVA020000011.1:0-22500 GCA_947037095.2 Nycteola revayana | reverse complement strand
GAGGGCGGCCGGCTGCACGGAGGACAACATCAGAGTTGGAGTCATCAGGCAGCATAGGTCGGGGCTTAACACCATCTGGGCCAAGTGCCCCCTGGAGGCGGTAAACAAGCTCGACGAAAAATATCTGCGAGTGGGGTGGTCCTCGGCAAAAGTGGTGGCCCTTAGAACAAGGCCACTACAATGCTTTAGGTGCCTGGAAAACGGGCATGTAAGGGCCAAATGCGCTTGTCCCAAGGACCGCAGTGGGCTCTGCTATTCATGTGGGGAGCCCGGTCACAAGGCGCAGAATTGCCCTGCCTCCAGTCCTACATGCCCGGTTTGTAGGGACCTTGGCCGCTCGGCAAATCACCGCCTCGGGGGCATCAAATGTACGCCTCCTAAAACGGGAAAAAGAGGAGCCGCACCTCAAAAAAAGGGGTCGGCGAATAAGGATTCGCAGCCGGACTCAGGCCAGGCTCCGATCGAGGGTGCATCCCAGGCCCAAAATTCCAGCCCTTAAATAAGATCCTGCAGGGCAACATAAACCACTGCCGCGCAGCGCAGGACCTTATGATCCAGACGCTCGCGGAACAGTCGGTTGCCCTTGCCATTGTGGCTGAGCCGTACTCCGTCCCGGACCATCCTCGCTGGTTCGGGGCGGAGGGGGGCTCCGTTGCAATTTATTGGGCTGGAGGTACAGGTGATCCTTGCTGCACCCTTCTCCGGAGGGGGGTCGGCTTCGTTGCTGTGGAGTGGGGTGGCGTCGTTGTGGTCGGGGTATACATCTCTCCCAACTGCGGCTTCACCGAGTATGAAGCGCACTTGGACGGGCTCGCCAGTTTCATCCGGGGGTATTTGCCTCGTCCAGTGCTCGTCGCGGGTGATTTCAACGCACACTCCAGGGTTTGGGGTGATGCCCGCGACGACGCAAGGGGAGAGGCCTTGCTGGAGTGGGCTGCTGCCCTCGGCCTCGATCTCCTCAATAGAGGAACGGAGAGCACCTGCGTGCGCTGGCAGGGGGAATCCATAGTTGACCTAACATGGGCGACTCCCCCTGCTGCACGGCTGGTGTCGGGGTGGAGGGTGGCAGAAGATCTTGCCACTCTCAGCGACCACCGACATATACTCTTCGACGTCGCCTCACAGACGCGCCGCAGCCCCCCGAATTCGGCGGGCCAAAGCAACAGTTCTCCACGGCGCTGGGTGCTCAAGATGCTGGAGAAAGGCCTGTTGGTCGCTGCTGCCCACGTGGTGGACTGGGTCGATGTGGGATTGAGTATCTCTTCCCACCCGGAGGATTTCGCAGTCTGGTTCCGGGAGAAAATGACGGAGATCTGCGACGTCGCAATGCCCCGGGCCAAGAAAGGCCGGAAAAGATTCTCCGCCTACTGGTGGAGCGATGGTCTGGCGGAGCTGCGAGCCTCTTGCATAAGGGCGCGCCGCCGTTTCACAAGGACGCGGAGAAGACGGCGAGCCACAGACGAGGAGATCGCCGGAGCCTATCTGGAGTACCGAGTCGCCACAAAGACCTTCCAGATTGCGATCGGGGAGGCCAAGGCTCGGTCCTGGGCCGAACTAATCGAGGGACTAAATAGGGACCCATGGGGCCGCCCATACAAAATGGTTATGGGCAAACTTCGCCCATGGGTCCCTCCTCTAACTGAGTCCTTGGACCCAGTATTTGTGGAAAGAGTGGTGGACGCTCTTTTCCCAAGGGTCCAGGACAGTCCCTCGATCCCTCCGTCACGTCTGGGCCATTTTGGCTGGTCGGACGATCTCGGAGTGACGGAGGGGGAGCTGGATCGAGCTGTTAGGCGGCTCGCAGCCCGAAACACCGCTCCGGGTCCCGATGGGATCCCCGGACGAGCATGGGTGTTGGCTCTGGCGATCTTGGGGGATAAGCTCCGGCAGCTGTTCACCAGCTGCCTTCGCTACGGAGTTTTCCCCAGTGGCTGGAAGGAGGCCCGTCTGGTCCTCTTGGCGAAACCCGGCAGGGCGGCTGATTCTCCGTCGTCGTTCCGTCCCATTTGTCTGTTGGACGAGGCGGGCAAGCTCTTTGAGCGCGTCATCGCTGCCCGCCTCAGTGAACACCTGTTGCGCATTGGCCCCGACCTTTCGGATAGCCAATATGGCTTCCGCCAGGGGAGGTCAACGGTGGACGCCATCAGGCGCGTCCGTTCCCTGGCGGAAGAGGCAGTCCAGGAGGGGGGAGTGGCGTTGGCTATAAGTTTGGATATAGTCAACGCCTTTAACTCCCTCCCATGGCAGGCGATCAGGGAGGCACTTCATCATCATAACGTGCCTCCCTACTTGCGCGAAATAGTCGGGGCGTATTTGTGCGACAGGACTATCAGGTTCACCGACAGGGACGGCAACGAGGTAACGAGGAGGATCAGCTGCGGGGTTCCACAGGGGTCCGTTCTGGGCCCCCTTCTGTGGAACCTCGCATACGACGCGATTTTGAGGACCAGACTGCCCCCCGGCCTAGATGTCATCTGCTACGCAGATGACACTTTAGTCATGGCCAGGGGGGAGGGTTTCAACGAAACACGGCGGCTCGCCGAGCTTGGGGTCGCTAGGGTCGTGGCCCATATAGAGGGCCTGGGATTGCGGGTGGCTCCCCAAAAAACCGAAGCACTGTGGTTCCACAGCCTTCGGGGGGAGCCACCGATAAGGCAGATAAGGATCGGGGAAGCGGTGGTGTCGATTGGGCCCACCATTAAATACCTCGGCCTAATCCTTGACGGCCGATGGACCTTCGAGGCTCACTTCGAGCGTCTGGTCCCCCGAGTCCAAAAGGCAGCAGGTGCTCTCCAGAGGCTGCTGCCCAATCTCGGAGGACCCCGGGAGGAGATTCGCCGTCTCTATGGCGGTGTCCTGAGATCCATGGCCCTCTATGGGGCGCCCGTTTGGTCGGATAGGCTGACGGGCGCCTCCCGCTGCAGACGGTTACTTAATAGCCTGCAGCGCGTGGTGGCCATACGGATCGCGAGGGGATACCGCACCATTTCATTTGAGGCGGCGACTACTCTGGCGCGTTTCCCGCCCTTCGACATCTTGGCGGGGATGGACACGGAAGTTTACGACCGGTTCCATTCTCGCCAGGGCGGGGACGCGACAGACCCGCTCGAGGTGCGCCGAGGAGCGCATAGGCGAGCGCTGGAGTTGTGGCGCGAGCGGCTCGAATTGCCACGCTGCTCGCGCCAGCGCGTCGTAAGCGCAGTTCTTCCCAGCTTCGAGGCCTGGCTCGAAAAGAGGTTCGTCGGCGTCACATTCAGGCTGACACAGGTACTCACCGGACACGGTTGCTTCGGTGAGTACCTGAACAGAATAGGGAGGGAGCCCACTGCCGCGTGTCACCACTGCGGCAGTGACCGGGACTCGGCTCAACACACGCTCGAGGAGTGCCCAGCCTGGGCCTCCGAGCGCCGAGTCCTGGTCAACAGTATCGGGCCTGACCTCTCGCCGCCGGCCGTTATCACGGCCATGTTGGCGGCGAGAGACTCCTGGAGGGCAGTGGTCTCCTTCTGTGAAGCGGTTATGCTCCAGAAGGAGACCGCTGAGCGCGAGAGGGAGCGTTCCGACCCCGCACGTAGAAGAGTGCGGGGTCGGGGCCGGCGACAATAGTGTCGCTGGCGAGAAAGTGTGGCGCCGAATCTAATTCTTGGGTTCGGCGCCACAGCGCTATCAATAGTTAGCGCGAGAACGCCTCGCAGCGTAATAATACGCTGCCCTTGGGGTCGCGGCGGTCAGAGTGGGAACTCTGGCCGTCATTTCCAAGCGATCCCGGGAAGAGGTAACCAGTCGTAGCCGCTGGTTACCTACATATGCGCAAAGGCGCAGGGGAGGGGCCCAATTATTGCCCCTCCCGAGAGGAGTCTCAACCCGAGACTAGACGTATGGCGGTGGTCCTGGTTGTCGATCATTTCGAGTCCCCAGGGCCACCGGCAGATGCGTCCGAGGCTGGCTACCGTGGTGGTTTTAGTGGGTACCGGATGCCCCGGCTCGCTCGCTACATAGAGCCGGGTGCAAGTGAAGGAGTCCCACACTCCCCCACCGTCTTTCCCCAAGACGGTGGGAAGTCTATCAAAGATTTCCACCACGTAAAAAAAAAAAAAAAAAAAAAAAAAAAAAGGTTAGGTTAGGTTAGGTTAGGTTAGGTTAGGTTAGGTTAGGTTAGGTTAGGTTAGGTTAGGTTAGGTTAGGTTAGGTTAGGTTAGGTTAGGTTAGGTTAGGTTAGGTTAGGTTAGGTTAGGTTAGGTTAGGTTAGGTTAGGTTAGGTTAGGTTAGGTTAGGTTAGGTTAGGTTAGGTTAGGTTAGGTTAGGTTAGGTTAGGTTAGGTTAGGTTAGGTTAGGTTAGGTTAGGTTAGGTTAGGTTAGGTTAGGTTAGGTTAGGTTAGGTTAGGTTAGGTTAGGTTAGGTTAGGTTAGGTTAGGTTAGGTTAGGTTAGGTTAGGTTAGGTTAGGTTAGGTTAGGTTAGGTTAGGTTAGGTTAGGTTAGGTTAGGTTAGGTTAGGTTAGGTTAGGTTAGGTTAGGTTAGGTTAGGTTAGGTTAGGTTAGGTTAGGTTAGGTTAGGTTAGGTTAGGTTAGGTTAGGTTAGGTTAGGTTAGGTTAGGTTAGGTTAGGTTAGGTTAGGTTAGGTTAGGTTAGGTTAGGTTAGGTTAGGTTAGGTTAGGTTAGGTTAGGTTAGGTTAGGTTAGGTTAGGTTAGGTTAGGTTAGGTTAGGTTAGGTTAGGTTAGGTTAGGTTAGGTTAGGTTAGGTTAGGTTAGGTTAGGTTAGGTTAGGTTAGGTTAGGTTAGGTTAGGTTAGGTTAGGTTAGGTTAGGTTAGGTTAGGTTAGGTTAGGTTAGGTTAGGTTAGGTTAGGTTAGGTTAGGTTAGGTTAGGTTAGGTTAGGTTAGGTTAGGTTAGGTTAGGTTAGGTTAGGTTAGGTTAGGTTAGGTTAGGTTAGGTTAGGTTAGGTTAGGTTAGGTTAGGTTAGGTTAGGTTAGGTTAGGTTAGGTTAGGTTAGGTTAGGTTAGGTTAGGTTAGGTTAGGTTAGGTTAGGTTAGGTTAGGTTAGGTTAGGTTAGGTTAGGTTAGGTTAGGTTAGGTTAGGTTAGGTTAGGTTAGGTTAGGTTAGGTTAGGTTAGGTTAGGTTAGGTTAGGTTAGGTTAGGTTAGGTTAGGTTAGGTTAGGTTAGGTTAGGTTAGGTTAGGTTAGGTTAGGTTAGGTTAGGTTAGGTTAGGTTAGGTTAGGTTAGGTTAGGTTAGGTTAGGTTAGGTTAGGTTAGGTTAGGTTAGGTTAGGTTAGGTTAGGTTAGGTTAGGTTAGGTTAGGTTAGGTTAGGTTAGGTTAGGTTAGGTTAGGTTAGGTTAGGTTAGGTTAGGTTAGGTTAGGTTAGGTTAGGTTAGGTTAGGTTAGGTTAGGTTAGGTTAGGTTAGGTTAGGTTAGGTTAGGTTAGGTTAGGTTAGGTTAGGTTAGGTTAGGTTAGGTTAGGTTAGGTTAGGTTAGGTTAGGTTAGGTTAGGTTAGGTTAGGTTAGGTTAGGTTAGGTTAGGTTAGGTTAGGTTAGGTTAGGTTAGGTTAGGTTAGGTTAGGTTAGGTTAGGTTAGGTTAGGTTAGGTTAGGTTAGGTTAGGTTAGGTTAGGTTAGGTTAGGTTAGGTTAGGTTAGGTTAGGTTAGGTTAGGTTAGGTTAGGTTAGGTTAGGTTAGGTTAGGTTAGGTTAGGTTAGGTTAGGTTAGGTTAGGTTAGGTTAGGTTAGGTTAGGTTAGGTTAGGTTAGGTTAGGTTAGGTTAGGTTAGGTTAGGTTAGGTTAGGTTAGGTTAGGTTAGGTTAGGTTAGGTTAGGTTAGGTTAGGTTAGGTTAGGTTAGGTTAGGTTAGGTTAGGTTAGGTTAGGTTAGGTTAGGTTAGGTTAGGTTAGGTTAGGTTAGGTTAGGTTAGGTTAGGTTAGGTTAGGTTAGGTTAGGTTAGGTTAGGTTAGGTTAGGTTAGGTTAGGTTAGGTTAGGTTAGGTTAGGTTAGGTTAGGTTAGGTTAGGTTAGGTTAGGTTAGGTTAGGTTAGGTTAGGTTAGGTTAGGTTAGGTTAGGTTAGGTTAGGTTAGGTTAGGTTAGGTTAGGTTAGGTTAGGTTAGGTTAGGTTAGGTTAGGTTAGGTTAGGTTAGGTTAGGTTAGGTTAGGTTAGGTTAGGTTAGGTTAGGTTAGGTTAGGTTAGGTTAGGTTAGGTTAGGTTAGGTTAGGTTAGGTTAGGTTAGGTTAGGTTAGGTTAGGTTAGGTTAGGTTAGGTTAGGTTAGGTTAGGTTAGGTTAGGTTAGGTTAGGTTAGGTTAGGTTAGGTTAGGTTAGGTTAGGTTAGGTTAGGTTAGGTTAGGTTAGGTTAGGTTAGGTTAGGTTAGGTTAGGTTAGGTTAGGTTAGGTTAGGTTAGGTTAGGTTAGGTTAGGTTAGGTTAGGTTAGGTTAGGTTAGGTTAGGTTAGGTTAGGTTAGGTTAGGTTAGGTTAGGTTAGGTTAGGTTAGGTTAGGTTAGGTTAGGTTAGGTTAGGTTAGGTTAGGTTAGGTTAGGTTAGGTTAGGTTAGGTTAGGTTAGGTTAGGTTAGGTTAGGTTAGGTTAGGTTAGGTTAGGTTAGGTTAGGTTAGGTTAGGTTAGGTTAGGTTAGGTTAGGTTAGGTTAGGTTAGGTTAGGTTAGGTTAGGTTAGGTTAGGTTAGGTTAGGTTAGGTTAGGTTAGGTTAGGTTAGGTTAGGTTAGGTTAGGTTAGGTTAGGTTAGGTTAGGTTAGGTTAGGTTAGGTTAGGTTAGGTTAGGTTAGGTTAGGTTAGGTTAGGTTAGGTTAGGTTAGGTTAGGTTAGGTTAGGTTAGGTTAGGTTAGGTTAGGTTAGGTTAGGTTAGGTTAGGTTAGGTTAGGTTAGGTTAGGTTAGGTTAGGTTAGGTTAGGTTAGGTTAGGTTAGGTTAGGTTAGGTTAGGTTAGGTTAGGTTAGGTTAGGTTAGGTTAGGTTAGGTTAGGTTAGGTTAGGTTAGGTTAGGTTAGGTTAGGTTAGGTTAGGTTAGGTTAGGTTAGGTTAGGTTAGGTTAGGTTAGGTTAGGTTAGGTTAGGTTAGGTTAGGTTAGGTTAGGTTAGGTTAGGTTAGGTTAGGTTAGGTTAGGTTAGGTTAGGTTAGGTTAGGTTAGGTTAGGTTAGGTTAGGTTAGGTTAGGTTAGGTTAGGTTAGGTTAGGTTAGGTTAGGTTAGGTTAGGTTAGGTTAGGTTAGGTTAGGTTAGGTTAGGTTAGGTTAGGTTAGGTTAGGTTAGGTTAGGTTAGGTTAGGTTAGGTTAGGTTAGGTTAGGTTAGGTTAGGTTAGGTTAGGTTAGGTTAGGTTAGGTTAGGTTAGGTTAGGTTAGGTTAGGTTAGGTTAGGTTAGGTTAGGTTAGGTTAGGTTAGGTTAGGTTAGGTTAGGTTAGGTTAGGTTAGGTTAGGTTAGGTTAGGTTAGGTTAGGTTAGGTTAGGTTAGGTTAGGTTAGGTTAGGTTAGGTTAGGTTAGGTTAGGTTAGGTTAGGTTAGGTTAGGTTAGGTTAGGTTAGGTTAGGTTAGGTTAGGTTAGGTTAGGTTAGGTTAGGTTAGGTTAGGTTAGGTTAGGTTAGGTTAGGTTAGGTTAGGTTAGGTTAGGTTAGGTTAGGTTAGGTTAGGTTAGGTTAGGTTAGGTTAGGTTAGGTTAGGTTAGGTTAGGTTAGGTTAGGTTAGGTTAGGTTAGGTTAGGTTAGGTTAGGTTAGGTTAGGTTAGGTTAGGTTGGGACTCTAATTGAAACATAACTTCACAAAATATGGTCCGATTCCGGCCGTTCTGGATTCAAATTGTTCGTTTTAAATAGTATCTTACCTTAATCACCAGCGGTCGTCCATCCTCCACCTGTAAAAAATAGAAAAAATTAGTTTCAGCTATAAACACTTGGTGCATTCTGTTCTAAGTGACCACTCGCACTTTTGTGAATTTTTTCACAAAAAACCCTTCAATATTCTTGCTAATTTCTTTCGTAATTCTGTTTATTAGTGTGTCGCACGAGTTATCAGCAACCGTCCGTCACTTTTTGGCCAATATTTTATAAAATTTCAGCACTTAAAGTCAGTAACTCTGTTGAAATCCGCCCAAAATACTTGTATTTGGTCGATAAATCGCGATTTTTGTTCGCGACTGGTTCCAATTGTTGTGCCATTAGATAGATCTCGTCGAGACCTATCCCGAAATGCCCCATTTGTAGGGGTTATCTGCGACAAAATGTCACAATTGGCAAATTCTTACTCGCTAGGTAGGTACAAAAGTGCACCTAAGCGATAGAATGTCGCAGTACAATCGGACTCTAATTGAAACATAACTTCACAAAATATGGTCCGATTCCGGCCGTTCTGGATTCAAATTGTTCGTTTTAAATAGTATCTTACCTTAATCACCAGCGGTCGTCCATCCTCCACCTGTAAAAAATAGAAAAAATTAGTTTCAGCTATAAACACTTGGTGCATTCTGTTCTAAGTGACCACTCGCACTTTTGTGAATTTTTTCACAAAAAACCCTTCAATATTCTTGCTAATTTCTTTCGTAATTCTGTTTATTAGTGTGTCGCACGAGTTATCAGCAACCGTCCGTCACTTTTTGGCCAATATTTTATAAAATTTCAGCACTTAAAGTCAGTAACTCTGTTGAAATCCGCCCAAAATACTTGTATTTGGTCGATAAATCGCGATTTTTGTTCGCGACTGGTTCCAATTGTTGTGCCATTAGATAGATCTCGTCGAGACCTATCCCGAAATGCCCCATTTGTAGGGGTTATCTGCGACAAAATGTCACAATTGGCAAATTCTTACTCGCTAGGTAGGTACAAAAGTGCACCTAAGCGATAGAATGTCGCAGTACAATCGGACTCTAATTGAAACATAACTTCACAAAATATGGTCCGATTCCGGCCGTTCTGGATTCAAATTGTTCGTTTTAAATAGTATCTTACCTTAATCACCAGCGGTCGTCCATCCTCCACCTGTAAAAAATAGAAAAAATTAGTTTCAGCTATAAACACTTGGTGCATTCTGTTCTAAGTGACCACTCGCACTTTTGTGAATTTTTTCACAAAAAACCCTTCAATATTCTTGCTAATTTCTTTCGTAATTCTGTTTATTAGTGTGTCGCACGAGTTATCAGCAACCGTCCGTCACTTTTTGGCCAATATTTTATAAAATTTCAGCACTTAAAGTCAGTAACTCTGTTGAAATCCGCCCAAAATACTTGTATTTGGTCGATAAATCGCGATTTTTGTTCGCGACTGGTTCCAATTGTTGTGCCATTAGATAGATCTCGTCGAGACCTATCCCGAAATGCCCCATTTGTAGGGGTTATCTGCGACAAAATGTCACAATTGGCAAATTCTTACTCGCTAGGTAGGTACAAAAGTGCACCTAAGCGATAGAATGTCGCAGTACAATCGGACTCTAATTGAAACATAACTTCACAAAATATGGTCCGATTCCGGCCGTTCTGGATTCAAATTGTTCGTTTTAAATAGTATCTTACCTTAATCACCAGCGGTCGTCCATCCTCCACCTGTAAAAAATAGAAAAAATTAGTTTCAGCTATAAACACTTGGTGCATTCTGTTCTAAGTGACCACTCGCACTTTTGTGAATTTTTTCACAAAAAACCCTTCAATATTCTTGCTAATTTCTTTCGTAATTCTGTTTATTAGTGTGTCGCACGAGTTATCAGCAACCGTCCGTCACTTTTTGGCCAATATTTTATAAAATTTCAGCACTTAAAGTCAGTAACTCTGTTGAAATCCGCCCAAAATACTTGTATTTGGTCGATAAATCGCGATTTTTGTTCGCGACTGGTTCCAATTGTTGTGCCATTAGATAGATCTCGTCGAGACCTATCCCGAAATGCCCCATTTGTAGGGGTTATCTGCGACAAAATGTCACAATTGGCAAATTCTTACTCGCTAGGTAGGTACAAAAGTGCACCTAAGCGATAGAATGTCGCAGTACAATCGGACTCTAATTGAAACATAACTTCACAAAATATGGTCCGATTCCGGCCGTTCTGGATTCAAATTGTTCGTTTTAAATAGTATCTTACCTTAATCACCAGCGGTCGTCCATCCTCCACCTGTAAAAAATAGAAAAAATTAGTTTCAGCTATAAACACTTGGTGCATTCTGTTCTAAGTGACCACTCGCACTTTTGTGAATTTTTTCACAAAAAACCCTTCAATATTCTTGCTAATTTCTTTCGTAATTCTGTTTATTAGTGTGTCGCACGAGTTATCAGCAACCGTCCGTCACTTTTTGGCCAATATTTTATAAAATTTCAGCACTTAAAGTCAGTAACTCTGTTGAAATCCGCCCAAAATACTTGTATTTGGTCGATAAATCGCGATTTTTGTTCGCGACTGGTTCCAATTGTTGTGCCATTAGATAGATCTCGTCGAGACCTATCCCGAAATGCCCCATTTGTAGGGGTTATCTGCGACAAAATGTCACAATTGGCAAATTCTTACTCGCTAGGTAGGTACAAAAGTGCACCTAAGCGATAGAATGTCGCAGTACAATCGGACTCTAATTGAAACATAACTTCACAAAATATGGTCCGATTCCGGCCGTTCTGGATTCAAATTGTTCGTTTTAAATAGTATCTTACCTTAATCACCAGCGGTCGTCCATCCTCCACCTGTAAAAAATAGAAAAAATTAGTTTCAGCTATAAACACTTGGTGCATTCTGTTCTAAGTGACCACTCGCACTTTTGTGAATTTTTTCACAAAAAACCCTTCAATATTCTTGCTAATTTCTTTCGTAATTCTGTTTATTAGTGTGTCGCACGAGTTATCAGCAACCGTCCGTCACTTTTTGGCCAATATTTTATAAAATTTCAGCACTTAAAGTCAGTAACTCTGTTGAAATCCGCCCAAAATACTTGTATTTGGTCGATAAATCGCGATTTTTGTTCGCGACTGGTTCCAATTGTTGTGCCATTAGATAGATCTCGTCGAGACCTATCCCGAAATGCCCCATTTGTAGGGGTTATCTGCGACAAAATGTCACAATTGGCAAATTCTTACTCGCTAGGTAGGTACAAAAGTGCACCTAAGCGATAGAATGTCGCAGTACAATCGGACTCTAATTGAAACATAACTTCACAAAATATGGTCCGATTCCGGCCGTTCTGGATTCAAATTGTTCGTTTTAAATAGTATCTTACCTTAATCACCAGCGGTCGTCCATCCTCCACCTGTAAAAAATAGAAAAAATTAGTTTCAGCTATAAACACTTGGTGCATTCTGTTCTAAGTGACCACTCGCACTTTTGTGAATTTTTTCACAAAAAACCCTTCAATATTCTTGCTAATTTCTTTCGTAATTCTGTTTATTAGTGTGTCGCACGAGTTATCAGCAACCGTCCGTCACTTTTTGGCCAATATTTTATAAAATTTCAGCACTTAAAGTCAGTAACTCTGTTGAAATCCGCCCAAAATACTTGTATTTGGTCGATAAATCGCGATTTTTGTTCGCGACTGGTTCCAATTGTTGTGCCATTAGATAGATCTCGTCGAGACCTATCCCGAAATGCCCCATTTGTAGGGGTTATCTGCGACAAAATGTCACAATTGGCAAATTCTTACTCGCTAGGTAGGTACAAAAGTGCACCTAAGCGATAGAATGTCGCAGTACAATCGGACTCTAATTGAAACATAACTTCACAAAATATGGTCCGATTCCGGCCGTTCTGGATTCAAATTGTTCGTTTTAAATAGTATCTTACCTTAATCACCAGCGGTCGTCCATCCTCCACCTGTAAAAAATAGAAAAAATTAGTTTCAGCTATAAACACTTGGTGCATTCTGTTCTAAGTGACCACTCGCACTTTTGTGAATTTTTTCACAAAAAACCCTTCAATATTCTTGCTAATTTCTTTCGTAATTCTGTTTATTAGTGTGTCGCACGAGTTATCAGCAACCGTCCGTCACTTTTTGGCCAATATTTTATAAAATTTCAGCACTTAAAGTCAGTAACTCTGTTGAAATCCGCCCAAAATACTTGTATTTGGTCGATAAATCGCGATTTTTGTTCGCGACTGGTTCCAATTGTTGTGCCATTAGATAGATCTCGTCGAGACCTATCCCGAAATGCCCCATTTGTAGGGGTTATCTGCGACAAAATGTCACAATTGGCAAATTCTTACTCGCTAGGTAGGTACAAAAGTGCACCTAAGCGATAGAATGTCGCAGTACAATCGGACTCTAATTGAAACATAACTTCACAAAATATGGTCCGATTCCGGCCGTTCTGGATTCAAATTGTTCGTTTTAAATAGTATCTTACCTTAATCACCAGCGGTCGTCCATCCTCCACCTGTAAAAAATAGAAAAAATTAGTTTCAGCTATAAACACTTGGTGCATTCTGTTCTAAGTGACCACTCGCACTTTTGTGAATTTTTTCACAAAAAACCCTTCAATATTCTTGCTAATTTCTTTCGTAATTCTGTTTATTAGTGTGTCGCACGAGTTATCAGCAACCGTCCGTCACTTTTTGGCCAATATTTTATAAAATTTCAGCACTTAAAGTCAGTAACTCTGTTGAAATCCGCCCAAAATACTTGTATTTGGTCGATAAATCGCGATTTTTGTTCGCGACTGGTTCCAATTGTTGTGCCATTAGATAGATCTCGTCGAGACCTATCCCGAAATGCCCCATTTGTAGGGGTTATCTGCGACAAAATGTCACAATTGGCAAATTCTTACTCGCTAGGTAGGTACAAAAGTGCACCTAAGCGATAGAATGTCGCAGTACAATCGGACTCTAATTGAAACATAACTTCACAAAATATGGTCCGATTCCGGCCGTTCTGGATTCAAATTGTTCGTTTTAAATAGTATCTTACCTTAATCACCAGCGGTCGTCCATCCTCCACCTGTAAAAAATAGAAAAAATTAGTTTCAGCTATAAACACTTGGTGCATTCTGTTCTAAGTGACCACTCGCACTTTTGTGAATTTTTTCACAAAAAACCCTTCAATATTCTTGCTAATTTCTTTCGTAATTCTGTTTATTAGTGTGTCGCACGAGTTATCAGCAACCGTCCGTCACTTTTTGGCCAATATTTTATAAAATTTCAGCACTTAAAGTCAGTAACTCTGTTGAAATCCGCCCAAAATACTTGTATTTGGTCGATAAATCGCGATTTTTGTTCGCGACTGGTTCCAATTGTTGTGCCATTAGATAGATCTCGTCGAGACCTATCCCGAAATGCCCCATTTGTAGGGGTTATCTGCGACAAAATGTCACAATTGGCAAATTCTTACTCGCTAGGTAGGTACAAAAGTGCACCTAAGCGATAGAATGTCGCAGTACAATCGGACTCTAATTGAAACATAACTTCACAAAATATGGTCCGATTCCGGCCGTTCTGGATTCAAATTGTTCGTTTTAAATAGTATCTTACCTTAATCACCAGCGGTCGTCCATCCTCCACCTGTAAAAAATAGAAAAAATTAGTTTCAGCTATAAACACTTGGTGCATTCTGTTCTAAGTGACCACTCGCACTTTTGTGAATTTTTTCACAAAAAACCCTTCAATATTCTTGCTAATTTCTTTCGTAATTCTGTTTATTAGTGTGTCGCACGAGTTATCAGCAACCGTCCGTCACTTTTTGGCCAATATTTTATAAAATTTCAGCACTTAAAGTCAGTAACTCTGTTGAAATCCGCCCAAAATACTTGTATTTGGTCGATAAATCGCGATTTTTGTTCGCGACTGGTTCCAATTGTTGTGCCATTAGATAGATCTCGTCGAGACCTATCCCGAAATGCCCCATTTGTAGGGGTTATCTGCGACAAAATGTCACAATTGGCAAATTCTTACTCGCTAGGTAGGTACAAAAGTGCACCTAAGCGATAGAATGTCGCAGTACAATCGGACTCTAATTGAAACATAACTTCACAAAATATGGTCCGATTCCGGCCGTTCTGGATTCAAATTGTTCGTTTTAAATAGTATCTTACCTTAATCACCAGCGGTCGTCCATCCTCCACCTGTAAAAAATAGAAAAAATTAGTTTCAGCTATAAACACTTGGTGCATTCTGTTCTAAGTGACCACTCGCACTTTTGTGAATTTTTTCACAAAAAACCCTTCAATATTCTTGCTAATTTCTTTCGTAATTCTGTTTATTAGTGTGTCGCACGAGTTATCAGCAACCGTCCGTCACTTTTTGGCCAATATTTTATAAAATTTCAGCACTTAAAGTCAGTAACTCTGTTGAAATCCGCCCAAAATACTTGTATTTGGTCGATAAATCGCGATTTTTGTTCGCGACTGGTTCCAATTGTTGTGCCATTAGATAGATCTCGTCGAGACCTATCCCGAAATGCCCCATTTGTAGGGGTTATCTGCGACAAAATGTCACAATTGGCAAATTCTTACTCGCTAGGTAGGTACAAAAGTGCACCTAAGCGATAGAATGTCGCAGTACAATCGGACTCTAATTGAAACATAACTTCACAAAATATGGTCCGATTCCGGCCGTTCTGGATTCAAATTGTTCGTTTTAAATAGTATCTTACCTTAATCACCAGCGGTCGTCCATCCTCCACCTGTAAAAAATAGAAAAAATTAGTTTCAGCTATAAACACTTGGTGCATTCTGTTCTAAGTGACCACTCGCACTTTTGTGAATTTTTTCACAAAAAACCCTTCAATATTCTTGCTAATTTCTTTCGTAATTCTGTTTATTAGTGTGTCGCACGAGTTATCAGCAACCGTCCGTCACTTTTTGGCCAATATTTTATAAAATTTCAGCACTTAAAGTCAGTAACTCTGTTGAAATCCGCCCAAAATACTTGTATTTGGTCGATAAATCGCGATTTTTGTTCGCGACTGGTTCCAATTGTTGTGCCATTAGATAGATCTCGTCGAGACCTATCCCGAAATGCCCCATTTGTAGGGGTTATCTGCGACAAAATGTCACAATTGGCAAATTCTTACTCGCTAGGTAGGTACAAAAGTGCACCTAAGCGATAGAATGTCGCAGTACAATCGGACTCTAATTGAAACATAACTTCACAAAATATGGTCCGATTCCGGCCGTTCTGGATTCAAATTGTTCGTTTTAAATAGTATCTTACCTTAATCACCAGCGGTCGTCCATCCTCCACCTGTAAAAAATAGAAAAAATTAGTTTCAGCTATAAACACTTGGTGCATTCTGTTCTAAGTGACCACTCGCACTTTTGTGAATTTTTTCACAAAAAACCCTTCAATATTCTTGCTAATTTCTTTCGTAATTCTGTTTATTAGTGTGTCGCACGAGTTATCAGCAACCGTCCGTCACTTTTTGGCCAATATTTTATAAAATTTCAGCACTTAAAGTCAGTAACTCTGTTGAAATCCGCCCAAAATACTTGTATTTGGTCGATAAATCGCGATTTTTGTTCGCGACTGGTTCCAATTGTTGTGCCATTAGATAGATCTCGTCGAGACCTATCCCGAAATGCCCCATTTGTAGGGGTTATCTGCGACAAAATGTCACAATTGGCAAATTCTTACTCGCTAGGTAGGTACAAAAGTGCACCTAAGCGATAGAATGTCGCAGTACAATCGGACTCTAATTGAAACATAACTTCACAAAATATGGTCCGATTCCGGCCGTTCTGGATTCAAATTGTTCGTTTTAAATAGTATCTTACCTTAATCACCAGCGGTCGTCCATCCTCCACCTGTAAAAAATAGAAAAAATTAGTTTCAGCTATAAACACTTGGTGCATTCTGTTCTAAGTGACCACTCGCACTTTTGTGAATTTTTTCACAAAAAACCCTTCAATATTCTTGCTAATTTCTTTCGTAATTCTGTTTATTAGTGTGTCGCACGAGTTATCAGCAACCGTCCGTCACTTTTTGGCCAATATTTTATAAAATTTCAGCACTTAAAGTCAGTAACTCTGTTGAAATCCGCCCAAAATACTTGTATTTGGTCGATAAATCGCGATTTTTGTTCGCGACTGGTTCCAATTGTTGTGCCATTAGATAGATCTCGTCGAGACCTATCCCGAAATGCCCCATTTGTAGGGGTTATCTGCGACAAAATGTCACAATTGGCAAATTCTTACTCGCTAGGTAGGTACAAAAGTGCACCTAAGCGATAGAATGTCGCAGTACAATCGGACTCTAATTGAAACATAACTTCACAAAATATGGTCCGATTCCGGCCGTTCTGGATTCAAATTGTTCGTTTTAAATAGTATCTTACCTTAATCACCAGCGGTCGTCCATCCTCCACCTGTAAAAAATAGAAAAAATTAGTTTCAGCTATAAACACTTGGTGCATTCTGTTCTAAGTGACCACTCGCACTTTTGTGAATTTTTTCACAAAAAACCCTTCAATATTCTTGCTAATTTCTTTCGTAATTCTGTTTATTAGTGTGTCGCACGAGTTATCAGCAACCGTCCGTCACTTTTTGGCCAATATTTTATAAAATTTCAGCACTTAAAGTCAGTAACTCTGTTGAAATCCGCCCAAAATACTTGTATTTGGTCGATAAATCGCGATTTTTGTTCGCGACTGGTTCCAATTGTTGTGCCATTAGATAGATCTCGTCGAGACCTATCCCGAAATGCCCCATTTGTAGGGGTTATCTGCGACAAAATGTCACAATTGGCAAATTCTTACTCGCTAGGTAGGTACAAAAGTGCACCTAAGCGATAGAATGTCGCAGTACAATCGGACTCTAATTGAAACATAACTTCACAAAATATGGTCCGATTCCGGCCGTTCTGGATTCAAATTGTTCGTTTTAAATAGTATCTTACCTTAATCACCAGCGGTCGTCCATCCTCCACCTGTAAAAAATAGAAAAAATTAGTTTCAGCTATAAACACTTGGTGCATTCTGTTCTAAGTGACCACTCGCACTTTTGTGAATTTTTTCACAAAAAACCCTTCAATATTCTTGCTAATTTCTTTCGTAATTCTGTTTATTAGTGTGTCGCACGAGTTATCAGCAACCGTCCGTCACTTTTTGGCCAATATTTTATAAAATTTCAGCACTTAAAGTCAGTAACTCTGTTGAAATCCGCCCAAAATACTTGTATTTGGTCGATAAATCGCGATTTTTGTTCGCGACTGGTTCCAATTGTTGTGCCATTAGATAGATCTCGTCGAGACCTATCCCGAAATGCCCCATTTGTAGGGGTTATCTGCGACAAAATGTCACAATTGGCAAATTCTTACTCGCTAGGTAGGTACAAAAGTGCACCTAAGCGATAGAATGTCGCAGTACAATCGGACTCTAATTGAAACATAACTTCACAAAATATGGTCCGATTCCGGCCGTTCTGGATTCAAATTGTTCGTTTTAAATAGTATCTTACCTTAATCACCAGCGGTCGTCCATCCTCCACCTGTAAAAAATAGAAAAAATTAGTTTCAGCTATAAACACTTGGTGCATTCTGTTCTAAGTGACCACTCGCACTTTTGTGAATTTTTTCACAAAAAACCCTTCAATATTCTTGCTAATTTCTTTCGTAATTCTGTTTATTAGTGTGTCGCACGAGTTATCAGCAACCGTCCGTCACTTTTTGGCCAATATTTTATAAAATTTCAGCACTTAAAGTCAGTAACTCTGTTGAAATCCGCCCAAAATACTTGTATTTGGTCGATAAATCGCGATTTTTGTTCGCGACTGGTTCCAATTGTTGTGCCATTAGATAGATCTCGTCGAGACCTATCCCGAAATGCCCCATTTGTAGGGGTTATCTGCGACAAAATGTCACAATTGGCAAATTCTTACTCGCTAGGTAGGTACAAAAGTGCACCTAAGCGATAGAATGTCGCAGTACAATCGGACTCTAATTGAAACATAACTTCACAAAATATGGTCCGATTCCGGCCGTTCTGGATTCAAATTGTTCGTTTTAAATAGTATCTTACCTTAATCACCAGCGGTCGTCCATCCTCCACCTGTAAAAAATAGAAAAAATTAGTTTCAGCTATAAACACTTGGTGCATTCTGTTCTAAGTGACCACTCGCACTTTTGTGAATTTTTTCACAAAAAACCCTTCAATATTCTTGCTAATTTCTTTCGTAATTCTGTTTATTAGTGTGTCGCACGAGTTATCAGCAACCGTCCGTCACTTTTTGGCCAATATTTTATAAAATTTCAGCACTTAAAGTCAGTAACTCTGTTGAAATCCGCCCAAAATACTTGTATTTGGTCGATAAATCGCGATTTTTGTTCGCGACTGGTTCCAATTGTTGTGCCATTAGATAGATCTCGTCGAGACCTATCCCGAAATGCCCCATTTGTAGGGGTTATCTGCGACAAAATGTCAAAAATTGGCCCGCCCACCCGCCCGTTAGGGCCTTGCCATATCAATTCTGGACCCCTCAGGCAAAATTTCATATTTTCTTTTTTGACTTACCTTGGTCCTATCGGGCCCGGCTTGGGTCCGGTGGGGTCGGGGGATCTCCACGCACCATCTGTAACACAAAAAAGCCATAAGTTAGTTAGAGTTCCACCGTCGTGTCCCTTCGCCGCGCCCTCCGGCTTTCGGAGGACGCAGTGCAGGGGCACAGAGGAAGAAAACCTCTATAAAAAATTACCCTGAAGTCTAAGCCTCGCCGCCCGGCGAGGGACTGCATGGCCGGGGGGTATACCCGGTCGTGAGGGCGGCAAAACAAAAAACACAAAACATGAATAAGCTAACAATTGAAAAACAACTACCCCAGGGGGGTACCGGCCGGTCTCCGGTCGGAGAATCCCCTTCGGGTCCTTCGGGACCCGGCAGTCCCATCGTTTCTGGGGGGGACAACAATTGTTCTGAAGCCACGGAGGTCGTGGAGAGGGCGCGCACGCCCAGTTTTGCGCGTCCTGGGAGGGAGCTCAAGCGGAGCCCGATTGCGGCGCGTCCCGTCGTAGTTATGGATCGCATTCCGCTTGCGACGAAGGAGGTGGTGGACACCTTTTCCCGGCCATTTACACCGGCCAGGGAAACTAGGGCCACTAGCGTTGTTAGAGCAGTATATGAGTACGACAGTGACTGCTCGCAGACGTCGATGACATCGATGGCGTCTGCAACTTCCATGGTGTCAAGCGCGTCCACACTGCGTAAGACTTCAAGAACCAGGAAGACGAAGAGGGTTCTCGAAGACAACGATCTGGAGACAGATCTGAAGGAAATCGAGGACCCCAATGTTCCTCCAGCGACGTTAAAGTCCAAAGAGTCGCTACCAAAACTGGAGGAACTCATGGAAGAGATGGAGCACCAACCAACGGCTGCTCTCGGGACGATACTTCTGGACGCCCTGTCCACTATTGAAAAAGTTTCCGACAGGTCCAAGAATCTGAATGGGGGGATGAAGAACGCCCTCAGACGGGCGATCCGGAAGTCCGAGGCGGTATCGGTGGTGCTCCACAAGAGATCTGCTGCAGTGGGCACCGAGCGAATGGAGCGTGAGTTCGCAGAGATGCGCGCCGAGCGTGACGCCATGGCAGCTCAAAATGCCATCTTGTCCTCCGAACTCTCGGAGCTAAAGAAGGCCAAGGAGAGGACGTCAGCCCGAGCGGAGCTCAATAAGTCGGTGACAAACGCGGCTGCAACGCCAACACCGACAAAACGGGCGGCGCCACGAACCGAGGGAGCCTATGCGGAGAGCCTCGCAGGCCTTGTAGACTGCAAGCTGCAGGCCTTCGAGGAAAAGATAATGGCGAAACTGCAGTCAGTACTGCAGCCAGGAAGGGCCAGTACACCAGCCCTGGCCAAAGGGGGGAAAAGAGTCCACTCGGACAAAGCCGACTCCCCCGAGACTAGCGGCAGCGGGTTGATGGCGCCGGCCAACAACCCTAAAGAAAAGGCCGCTAAGCCCAAGGCTAAGAAGAAGCCAAAAAAGGCAAAGGAGTCGCATCCTCAGCCTCCTGCGCCGACCAAGGAGTCCTCTAACCCAGGACCTGGACACTCTGCAGCAGCCCCTGTGGAACAAGAGCAGCCACAAGGGGAGGTGCCGTGGAGTAAGGTCCTGGGCAGAAAGGAGAAGAGGGAACGCAGGACTGCGAGGATTCAAGCAGCCGCAGCCAAGAGCGTCCCCTCCAAAAAAGGGAAGCCCAGACCTCCGCGAGCCCCAAACACGGCTGCCATCACCATCTCGGTGGCCGAAGATTCGGGGACCACGCTCGCGGAGGTTATGAAGACGGCAAAGGCCGGAATCAATCTGGCGGAGTTCGGGTTGGAAAATGGCATTAGTCAACGTAGGGCCATAAATGGTGGTTTGGTCCTGCGAATTCCCGGCCCGGACAACTCCTCAAGGGCAGACGCTCTCGCGTCTAAGTTGAAGGAGGTTCTCTCCAACTCGGGCGCCAAGGTGGCCCGCCCAATAAAAATGGGCGAGATGAGAGTCATCGACTTAGATGACTCGGTGACGCCACCTGAGGTATTGGCGGCTGTCGCGGGAGCGACCGGATGCTCCCCGGATAACATCAGGGTCGGAGAGATAAAGCCGCATAGATCGGGACTAAACACCGCGTGGGTGAAGTGTCCATTGAAGGCCGCCATCTCTCTGGACGACAAGTATCTCCGAGTGGGATGGTCGTCGGCCAAAGTCGTAACACTCAAGCAGAGGCCCATACAGTGCTATCGTTGTATGGAGCAAGGCCATGTAAGAATCAAGTGCGCTTGCCCCAAAGATAGAAGCGGCCTCTGCTATGTCTGCGGGGAGCCTGGGCATAAGGCTCGGAGCTGCGTAGCGCCCAGCCCGACGTGTCCAGTGTGCAGAGACTTTGGCCTCCCGGCAAACCATCGCCTAGGAGGAGCCAGATGTTCGCCCCCCAGAGGGGGTAGGCATGGAGCTGGAGCCCCTAAGAACAGGGTCCCGGCAAATGATGGTCCACAGCGGGAACCAGATCCGGTTGTGACCGAGGATGCACCTACGGCCCAAGATTCCAGCCCCTAAATAGAGTCCTGCAGGGGAACCTAAACCACTGCCGCGCAGCACAGGACCTCATGATCCAAACGCTCGCGGAGCAGTCGGTTGCCCTCGCAGTAATGGCTGAGCCGTACTCCGTTCCGGACCATCCACGCTGGTTCGGGGCGGAGGGCGGCTCGGTCGCAATCTATTGGGCTGGAGGCACGGGTGATCCCCGATGCACCCTCTTGCAAAGGGGAATCGGTTTTGTGGCTGTGGAATGGGGCGACGTTGTGGTCATCGGCTGCTACGTCTCACCCAACTGCGGCCTCACACAATATGAGGCGTACCTGGATGGGCTTGCCAGCTGCATCCGCAGCTATTCAACCCGTCCGGTACTCGTCGCGGGTGATTTCAACGCTCACTCCAGAGTGTGGAGTGACACCCGCGACGACGCTAGGGGAGAGGCCACATTGGAGTGGGCTGCCGCTCTCAGCCTCGAACTCCTCAACGTAGGCGAGGAGAGCACCTGCGTGCGCTGGCAGGGGGAGTCAATTGTCGACTTGACGTGGGCAACTCCCTCTGCGGCGAGACTAGTTTCGGGGTGGAGAGTGGCAGAAAACCTCGCCACTCTTAGCGACCACCGCCACATTACGTTCAACGTCGCCTCTCAGCTGCGTCGCAGCTCCCCACGGTCGGCAGTCCATAATCAGGGTCCCCCACGGCGTTGGGTCCTTAAGCAGCTGGAGAAGACCCTCCTGGTTGCTGCAGCCCACGTCGTGGACTGGGTTGACGCCGAAACGGGCCTAATACACGACCCGGAGGCTTTCGCCGATTGGTTCCGGGGCAGAATGACTGAAATCTGTGACGTCGCTATGCCCCGGGCCAAGAAAGGCCCAAGAAGGTTCTCCGCGTACTGGTGGTCGGAGAGCCTGGCACAGATGCGCACATCCTGCATCAGGGCGCGACGCAGGTTCACTAGAACCCGAAGAAGACGGCGAGCCACGTCTGAAGAGATCGCCGAAGCCTACCTGGAGTACCGAGTCGCCACGAAGTCCTTCCAGATTGCGATCGGGGAGGCCAAGGCTCGGTCCTGGGCCGAATTAATCGAGGGGCTAAATAGGGACCCATGGGGCCGCCCATACAAAATGGTTATGGGCAAACTCCGCCCGTGGGTCCCTCCTCTAACTGAGTCCTTGGACCCAGAATTCGTGGAAAGGGTGGTTGACGCCCTTTTCCCACGGGTCCAGGACAGTCCCTCGATCCCCCCGTCACGTCCGGACCATTCTGGTTGGTCGGACCATCTTGGAGTGACGGAGGGGGAGCTGGATCGAGCCGTTAGGCGGCTCGCAGCTCGTAACACCGCTCCGGGTCCCGATGGGATCCCCGGACGAGCATGGGTGTTGGCTTTGGCGGTCTTGGGGGATAAACTCCGGCAGCTGTTCACCAGCTGCCTTCGCTGCGGAGTTTTCCCCAGCGGTTGGAAGGAGGCCCGTCTGGTCCTCCTAGCGAAGCCTGGCAGGGCGGCTGATTCTCCTGCGTCGTTCCGTCCAATCTGTCTGTTGGATGAGGCGGGCAAGCTCTTCGAGCGTGTCATCGCTGCCCGCCTCAGTGAACACCTGTCGCGCGAGGGCCCCGACCTCTCGG
>CAMQVA020000010.1:0-22697 GCA_947037095.2 Nycteola revayana | reverse complement strand
TTCATCTGAGTAAAAGAGAGTGCAAATATGAATACGCTTACTCATAACATAAGATTTTAATTCCAACATATCCGGACATTACAGAACTCAACGTTACCCTATCCGCGATACAATTAAATAAGTATTTTTGACCTCCTTAGAAGAATATTTGGATTACAACATAACATTTACATACAATCAAACCTTTGTTGCTTGCAAGGATTCAATTATTCTAGTTTTTTTTATATATTGGGTTGTTGACCTGTGGTAATAGAAATTATAAAAAAATAAAAACAGCGCTATTGCATGCGACTTGATGCATTTCGTTAGCAATGGGAACAAAGATTATTATATGAACTGCTGTATTCAATTTAAAATTAAAGGTTTTAAACATGAAAGTTAGCATGCGATAGCTATGTCTTAATTTAATTTACTGAAAAACTTTGGTTAACCTCTTATGCATCCGTAAATTTAATTTATACGTTAGATAGGGGTGTTAGTTGTGTGTTTGTCGGAAGCGACCGCAACCAAAGAGCGGGGGGGAGGGGGGTGTCACTTTCGAAATTGAATCCCGAATAGTCACGCCAGGCGTCGCCCGTGCCCGTCGCTCGTAACTAGACAGGCGGCAGCGTGTCAAGCCAAGTTCAAGCAAAGGAACTGGCTAGCCAGTGCCGAGTGTAGGTAATATTGTACACGAACCACTTGGTGCCACTTTTGACCATTCTATAACTCAAAACCTCTTTAACGTAATTGACATTTTCAAAGACGAACAAAGAAAATGAAAAAGAAAAAACATATAGGTAAAATCTTTGTAAGTAATGCGCGTACATACTCGTACATTTTGCGGCTTCATTTTTATTTATTAAGATAACCTTCACGTTTTCCGGTCCCGATTTGTTTTGGGTGCGGAACCCAAAAAAAGTGAAAACTAGTACCTACTCTAATTACATTACAAGTACATAGTAACTACAGCACTCGCTCACATCATATATACATTGTAAGATATTACATGATTGTGAAAAGACTTGACATAAAAAAAAGAAACAGCAAAAGAGACTAAAAAAGAAATCTCGGAGTTTCTTTCTTCCTTTCTTCTCCGGGTCGTCCACTTAGGTAGCTAGTGAAAGGTTGCAGGTTAGCTAGTGTAGGATCCTCGATGGCATGACCGAGGACCGCGTTGTTGCTTATTCCCCGAACTGTGATCTCGTGCCAGCGCTCACCACCACTGTTCGTAAATCTACTCTTTACTGCAGTGGCACCCTGAGCGTTGGTCCTAACCCCTTAAGGGTGGATGTCGCTTAGACTTGGGCCGGATTCTTGGATTTTTTAGACCTGTTACCTCTAAGGTATCTTACTATAATGTGTACATTTGTTGTTATCGTACGACAGACGGACAGACTGATTAAAAATTCTGTAATATCAAATAATTTTAACAATGTTTTTAGCTACTTAAGTGATACTTTTGTTTGATATAGTGTTATACAGTGTAATTTTGACAAGTACAAGTGTATGTAAATACCTAAGTGCCGAATAAATTTCATTATTTCACTAAGCTATACTTACTGTTCATAATCAAATGGGTTCTTCAAGGTATTTGAATGAAGTAACGAACCTAAGCATTAATAAACTCTGACCACCATAAGTGGCGTAGCTTCACCGTCGAACTCCCATGGTAAATTCATTGGATGTCACGTTGCAATGTGATTTTTGTAAATCTATACTAATATAAAATATAGAGAAGAAAGATTTTGTTGTTTGTTTGTATTGAATACGCTCCGAAACTACTGGTCCGATTTGAAAAATTATTTCACTGTTCGAAAGCTACACTATTTCCGGATGACATGGGCTATATTTTATTATCAAGTTCCTACGAGAATGGGAGATACGCAGGTGAAACCGCGCACGGGAAGTTAGTTACTAATAATAGCGTTTACCTAAGTAAATACTTATTAATATTATGCGTGTAAAGTAATTTTTGTAAATCACTTACTCTCTTTTACATAAGTAAACAGTTCTATGAATATTGTGTCTATTTTAGTTAAATCAATCTACTAATAACAGAGACAGAGAACTGAAAGTTGCGTTGAATAATTTAACGTGACGGATGAATAGTGTAGTCGAATTTTATAGCTCTTCTTGTCTACTAGTAAAAATATATAGTTTGTAAGTTTGGATGTTCGGGTTACGAGTGATGTGAATTTGAAAATTATTTTACCATTATATACTTGTAACTACGTTATAAGCGGGTCCGGGATCTTTGCTGGTGAAACTGCACGGGACATGTAGTTATTCTAGGGCTCAGGAGCATAAGATCGGATATCCCATTATATGTCAGAAACATTTGTCTTATGTTCCTTTATGACCAAATGCTTTTTAAAATAGTAATACATCCGTTGTTAATTTTCTGAGCATAGATTTTTTTATAACTAGCCGCCCCGGCACGATCCAATACTGATATAATTATTAATATAAACCTCTTGAATCACCATATCCCAATATGTACACCCAATATAACCTCCCATCAAAATTCTTTGAGTAGTTTTTTTAAATATCTAAGCATAGACACAGTGGGAAGCGTCTTTGTTTTTATACCTACCTAAACCAGATTTGTTTCTCTTTAATCAAAAATACATCTCCAACAAGGATTATGGAATTTTGCCAGCCCTTGTAAAATGCCCCTTTAGTTACGCCACTGACCTAAACATTAATAAACGTTGACCATAGACCACGAACCGCAGTGGCATCATAAATACCGCATCGACCTTCAGTTTCATGGTGAAGGGCACCTAACTGCTTGTTGCAACATTTCATTAAGTCACGACTAAATTAATGGCACCACGTATCTTAATGGCTTACCTAATGTATCGCTTAATCATGATGAATTCTTGAACATATATACTAAGTAATTGTCCACTGGAATGATAAATCGGGACATTTGTTTTCTCGGTCGACGTAATTGTCTCTGGGATGAAGTAAGTTGCGGAGCCGGATTTAGAAGTCCAGAGGCCCCGGGGCAACAAAGGAGAAAAGGCTCTCTGGGCACAAATTAGTTTCCCTAGAACATTTTAAGTATGTACCTACTTTTCAGGACGATTTGAGTTCTGATACTGACTAATTGGCTAATTTAACTAAACAAGTAGGTATAGATGAATAACGAAAAAATGTTATTACAATATTTAAGAACTATCACATTAATCATGATTCTACGAAGTACTGTATGTACAACACCAAAAAAATAAATAAAAGAAAAGTTGTAGAATTAACTCGACAGAATTTGAAAGACTTTAAATCTCTCTTGTGGAGGCCCCGGGGCAGTTGCCCTGTCCCTTAAATCCGGCCTTTGTAAGTTGTCAAATGATAGTCTTCGTGGCTTAGCAGTATTTATAATACAATTCAGACCGATTGGATGCGCTCCTGAGGCCCTAGACAAAAATCGCCTACAGCGGAGCTCTATGCCATCTACAAGGTTTATGAAACTGAAATTGGAACGAACGAATCGCTCGTTTAAAAAAAGAATCAACCAATGAATGCTCGTCGTTCAATTCGAATCTTCTTACCACGTGACAAATGTCAAGTATTACTACATTAGCGTCAGTGATTTTCTGCTAGCGATCGCTCCACTGTAGTGGCATTTTGTCTACCTCCTCTTGTCTTCATAATTATCAACACAATAATAAACGAAAAATCCGTAGCATTGCGGTATTTGGCTCGCTTTAAAATCTCGGAGGTTCGATCCCCACGCCGGACAGGCAATCTTTGTGTAAATTCTGGGGAGTGCCCTCCGTGCCTCGGAAAGTACGTTAAGCCGTTGGTCCCGATTGTTATAACATCATTTATAATAATCGTAAATCAGGGAATGGGCAGCAGCGTTTCCTTGTGTTGTACATCATAATACTGCGGTCACCAAGCCTGCCAAGCGTGGTGACTATGGCAAATACCTTCCGTCGGGAGGAGGCTCATATTCAGCAGTGGACGTTATACAGGCTGATGATGATGATGAATAAACGAATCGTTCTCAAGTTAAGCGCGAACATACATTTTGGTGATCCATATAAACATATATACATATAAACATTCCTCTTGAATTACTCTATCTATTAAAAAAAAACCGCAACAAAATCCGTTGCGTAGTTTTACAGAAGACGAAACGGGAAGCGACTTTCTTTTATACTATGTAGGTAGTGATGATGATGGTACCTACATAGGTTCTCGTAGAATAATTCTGTAGACAATGATTTGACATGATAATAAAACTACAACAGCAATCAATCGCTTTGATGTTACGTGACTAGTGGGCAGGTCTACCTACTATCTAGAAATGTCTATCAAACAATAAACTATTAACCTAACCTATGCAAATATTAAAAATAGACTTTCAAGGTTGCAATCCGTACTAGTTGGGACAGAAACCATTATTCATGCTATCTACGGCTTTCTTTCTTGCCAGAGCCGGCGTAGGGTATGGGCAATGTGGGCTCAAAGGGCCTTAAACCTTAAAGGCTTTTTCTTCCGACTGATTTTGGATACGGAAACCATTTTTTAAGAAGATTAGCCAGCTACGCAAGATCGTACTTTATATTATAAACGCGAATGTTTGTAAGTATGGATGGATGGATGGATGTTTGTTACTCTTTTAAGTAAAAACTACTGAATGGATTTGGCTGAAAATTTGCACGGGGATGAGTCACCTCGATTAACATATAGGCTACAAAATATCACGCTCCAACCCACTGGAGCAGAGTAACGTTAGTAAAACCGCGGGGTGCATGTAGTATAACAAAAAAACACGATTAATAGTGGTATTCCGGTGCCGCGGTGGTACGGTTCTATCGACACGACCGGTGAGAGATTAAGCTTAGGACGATAATTAACGTGCTCTCCGAGGCATTGGGTGAAGCACACCAACTTCCCGACTTTGAGCTTACTTAGGTGCTACTTACATTTTCTCGAAAGAAAATTTCTAGTCACACAATTTGTTACCCAACCCACGAATCGAACCTAAGATCTCGCTAGTTGCGATCGAACATATTACCGCCATATCAATGAGATAGTAGTTTTTATAAGTAGATATTGGAAACAATATTTGAAAAATTATGTAGTATTATCATACACTTTATTTCAAAGTTTGTAGCTTCATTCCTTAAATTCTTTTTTAAAGTTTAGATCACATATATTTTTCGGGCCCTCAGAGAATGACCCATATTATGGGTCATTCTCTGAGGGCCCGAAAAATCACGTCCGGGGCGAGAAACCCTATTAAATGAATTCATAACAATTGTTTATTTTTTTAAAGTAAATTAGACCAAGGCCTTCTTTGGCCACTTAGTTATTTCTTAATAAAGTAAACGTAAGTTATTAAAAAAAATTAAAACCTCTGTGATTTTGAGCACGGTGGCGGGTCCGCACTGTGTGCTCCTTTAAAAAGTATTTTTTTATCTTTTTTTCCTCTTAAATTAGTACTCATTGGCATATAATTTCTAATAACTAGATACAATTGCTTAGATTATAATAATTTATAATCAATAATAACCAAAGCAAACAAGATGCGTCTAGTGTTTTGACTTGATTTCAGTGGCGCTAACGGTTTGGCTCATATTTTTTTTTATCTTAATACCTACGTGGCTGGTATTTCGAAAAAACAACCTGTCCATCGCGCCGCATCGGTGGCAGAAAGAACGTGTCCAGCTTGCGTTTGCGTGTTTGATTTATTTAGGAAAATAATCACATTCGGTGGTTTAAGTCACTCAAAAAATTGACTTCGTTGAACGCTTTTATTAATAAACCCGTGTAATATTTCTTCTTTTTTTAAGTTAAAATGATAGATTATGTGTATTGATTTTCAATCATACAGCTTAATAATAACAATTTAGCACAATTAAATTTTAATTGAAGAATAACTTTACTTTTTTGATAACAGTGTCATTGATCTCGGTGTTTTCGGTGAAACTAACGTCAATATATAAGGGAATGCCTATGAGATGGTATTGTTGGCCAATGATACTTCTTCGACTTTAAAATGTGTAGAAAAAAAAACTTAACTATCTATAATAAATTAAAAGCCATTGTCAAAGCTAAATTATGTAAGAAGGCATATTACAAAATATCAGACTATGTTAATGACAGAATAGCTTGGAAGAAACATGCTCTGGAATGGCACTGCTGCTTAACAACATTGTAAAAGCGACAAACTGATTATTTGAAAAAGGATTCCTCTGAGTTTCTTGCCAGTTCTTCTCAGAGTTGCTACGTCTTTAACTGGTGGTAGAAAAAGAAATGGATGCATCATAAGAACATGATTCATTTTTTTTTTACTTGTGTCTATTTGAATAAAGAAATTGACCGAATGTCAATTTTAAGTTTACGATTAAGAGTTTTAGCCATCCTGATTCCAGAGGAATATAGGTTGGACGAAGAATGACAGTGAAGAATTAGTATGGAAAGTAAAGATTTTTTTAATAAGTGAAACGATATTGAAATTTTTTTGATGAGTAAGAAGGAGTGTAATAAGGAAAATAGAGTAGTATAAGTGCTTTCAAGTTCCTGCGTTGCCGGATAGTCAGTTGGGCACGATATGATAAATCAAATCATTTTGATTAAGTATTGATACATCGATTTTTGATTTCAATGAAAGTTATATTGATTTCGGTGGACACCACATTTTTAAAACTTAATATTTCTGTTATCAGTCAATATTTTGTGTTCCCTCAAAAACTAATATAAGCAGAAAAAAATCTAGTTTTGAAATAAGGAATCAGTGTTCCTGGATCTTGCAAAAAAAAAGTTGACACCGAAGTCAACCAAATTATGAGATCTCAGAGAATGGCCCATATTACCCACATTAAATCAGTTTATAAACTAACCTTTCAAAATATTTGTAGTTACCATGTTTTCTTCCATCGGAGGGATCTCACAAAATGCACCGTGCCTACATACATTTTAAGTCTTGATCCGGCACTGTTTCTTGTGTATTGTTGGATAGTAATGTGTAACCTTTGCCCTTTGAGAAAGCACTTTTACAACTATCTTTAGCTGGTTGAGAAGGTCAAAGTTAATGCAAAGGCATGGAAGGCTGAACTTCAAACTTTAATTACGGCTTCCGCACGACATTTTGAAGACTTCGAAAGAATGTTTCGTGTAATAAATGTATTAAGGTGTTGTTCTTTGTAAGGTTGGGAATGAAAGTGTTTTATGTTTATGAAGATAGAATATAGCACGGATGGCGAACATTTATGCATGAACGTGCCAATTTTCTAAAGATTTTTTTTTGTGTAGCTCCACCAAAAACATTTTTTTTAGAAAAATGTGAAAAGACGTGCTCACAGGTCGTGGGTTCGATCCCCACGTCGGACAAAAAATCTTTGTGTCAAAATTCTAAGATTTCTTTCTGGGTTTGGTTGGTTGAAAGACTACCCATGCCTCGGAAAACAGGTTAAGCCTTTGATCGCGATTGTTACAACATCATTTGTCTCCAATGCTATTTTGTTTAATGTCTTCTCTAGCTATAAGTTTTACTAAAAAAAACTACCCCGTGGAGAGAGTCTACTCCTCACTAAAACCCCCCCGGATGATCTACCGATACCATTTGCGAGGGTTTTTTAGAACTGCAAGAGCCACAATATTAAAGATTCTTCTTCATCAGCCCGTTAACGTCTACTGCTGAACATGAAGACAGACCTTGAATGTCCAGGGTCGTTGAGGGATGTTGCCATAATCATCACGCTTGGCAGGTGGATCGGTGATCGCATTAAGATAGTTGATACATGCTGCTGCCAATCCATCAGCTGTATGTCCCTTAGTCGCATCATACAACACCCATGGGAAGAGCTGGGGTGTTTTGTTCTAAGTCGGAAACCATACGGCACAGATTACAGATTCTACCTTATAGAATAATTTCTAAGTACATTTTAGTATATATCGTAACACAGTAACTAACAGTATTTTTTCCAATTAACATGTCCAGGTCCTGGTGAGAGCTACACAGACTACGTGGCGACCAGGTGGTACCGAGCACCAGAACTGCTGGTCGGTGACACTATGTACAGCACTCCGGTCGACGTGTGGGCTATAGGTAGGTTTGCAATAACCCTTATGTTTTTCTTCTTCTTCTTAGTCGTACACTCTTGACAGAGTGGTTGTGGTCATGTTAAAGGAAACTAATTAGGTTATTCGACTCTAGATCATAAAATATAAAAATTAACTAAATGTTTTGAAATTACCGGCTTCAGATCACAATTAGATAGTGTCCATGCTTAAAGCAATAGGCTAGTTGACCTATGTGAAATTATGTTACTATTATGTAGTTTACTGCAAGTATTTGTCAAATGGAACCTAAATATAATAATTTCTGTTCCAAAAACTTAAAGATAGTTGTATAAACTTACCTAATATGAATGTTTGTTTTTGTCATTGTCTTCAATTTCCAAAAAGGCGATCAACCATTTTGAGACGTCATAGGTCTAGTTAATAAACAAGAATGCGATCCTTTACTATTCCATTTTCTGAGACATGACGTCATCGATCTAGGATTGACGTCAAAACAGATAATGTATATAGGGTGACTGGTAATTAGTGACCGATACCTAAACACATGATTGTGCTCATGATAACAAACAACTTTTACTATGGCACCAAACTTGAAATCGCGAAAAAAAAATCTGCTGCTCGGGATATCATGTTGACGAGTTATGTGAACATGAATGTATGGAACAGCTGATTTTTTTTCGTGATTTCAGGGTTGGTGCCATAGTAGAAGTTGTTTGTTATCATGAGCACAATCATGTGTTTAGGTATCGGTCACTAATTACCAGTCACCCTATATAGAACCATCATGTTGATGGTACTAGTGACAACGAACCACCGAAATGAATGACATCGTTTTCATCTCTAAATGTCACGTCAATTTAAAAATATTTATTTAAGCGTTTTCTAGATCTCGAAAATTTACCATATATATTTCTCTTGGTCTTGCAAAAGCATTCTTAACCATGTTAAAATAATTTCAAAAGAATTTCAACTAGCCTATTCGAGCCGAAACATGAGATAAATATTAAAAAAAAAAGATATGATTACGAATTATCTCTTTTAGGTCAAAAGATGTACCTTCGAAACATTAATGACATGAGGAGATAAGACAAAGAGATACACCGTCAGATAGTATTGTATGATGACGCATCCTTGACATTTCAGTCCTTACAAGGCATTGGCAGTTTAGATGCTATTGCGTTTTGAACGTTATTGTTAAGAAATAAAGTTTAAAACCAGGTAATAAAAATCGTAAAGTTTTGTCTTCTAAAGGGTTAAATGAAACGATGATGCATCTCCAATCTTTTGTTTATTTTAATGTCAATAACCTCGGTAGGCACTTAATTGTAAAGAAATATCGACAGTACTCATAATGCAAAGTGAATACAATCAAAATACACAGTGGTGACTCATGACTTGAATATTTTTGAAGTACGAATTTGGAATTGGACCTTGATTGGTGATTGTTTACATAAATATTGTTCTGATATAGTTCCGTAACTTACTTGTGACAATAATATTCCTAGGTACTTAAATAAAAATTAAAACAAATAAAAGAAGGTACCATTTTCACGGACGCATTTTGAAAAAAATAATAAAAAAGTTTGATTTGAAAAATAAAACAAATATGAATGTAACTAGTTTGATACACTGCAGCGGTTGCAGACACAGATGATGGCCGTTTTTCTTTTTTTCGGAGGACATACGTAAGTCGTTAGCAACAAGGCTTTTTTAGATATAGAGGCGAGTGACTTCTTCTTCTTCTTCTTTTTTAAAGACAACTCCCGCACTAGGGAAATAAATCCCTGTGTCGCGGGGTACTTTACAAACATTCATTTCACGGACACAAAGAACACCCAGACTCAGAACAACTGTTTGTGGTTCACACAAATAATTGTCCCGGGTGGGAATCGAACCCAGAACACCAGGTCTCTCAGAAGCAACTTCCGTAACCACTGAGCCACCGGTGCAGTCAACTTACTTTTTATGCGGAGGCGACAGTGTACACTTTAGTGAAACTGACAGTAGAATACAAGAATAATACTTGGCTTTAAGTATTCACCAGAGTAAGTAGGCTGACTGTCGTGATCTCTATTGCTATGGTGTTAGAAATCATCAATCAATCAATCCCTCATGTGCCCGTAAAACGTCCTCTACTAAATATCCTTCGAAGGGGGTGCTGTCAGTCACCACGCTTGTAAGCGGGTTCGTGGCCGCTGTTTTATGTACAGCATAGGTATACTTATACTCGGCAAACGCTGCTGGCCGTTAGCTGGTATACAGGGTGTCCCAAAAGGTTAAGTAGCTGGGAAAGGGGGTGACAAGGGTGGACACAATGGTCACTAGAAAAATAAAATAAAAATCCGCTCTGGGTATTTAAAAAAAAATGGCATTTTTTTAAAAACTTAAAATTTTACACCTTGTTATTTTTGATGTTGATGTTGATGACCTTGTTGTTATTGAAGATTACATAACAGCATTTTTTTTAAATACAGCCATATTTGTAGGTACAGTTAGCACAAGGTGTAAAATTTTTAGTCTTTTAAAAAATGCCATTTATTTTTTTAAACACCCAGAGGGAATTTTTTATATTTTTCTGGTGACCCTTGTGACCATCCCTATCACCCCCCTTCCCAGCTACGTAATCTTTTGGGACACCCTGTATATAATTGTCATTAATGATGTTATGACAATCGGGACCAACACCTTAAATAACTTACCCCAACCAACAAGACCCGGCAAGAAATCTTTGATTTTACACAAAGATTCTCATCCCCAGCGGGTATCGAACCCTTTTTCGGACGGACAGGTACCTATAGTTAGCCACGAGGCTTTTGCTACTTTACCGGACAAAAAGGCGAGCGGAGATCCAGTGTAACTTAATAAATGGTTTAAAAAATCGGCTAAGTACAAGTCGGTATCCGACTCGCGCTCGAAGAGTTCCGTTGAATTTTCAAGTGCCTATCTGTTGCCGTTATTCATATCGAGCAAAAAAGGTAAAAAAATAATAACGTTTAAATATTTATTTGATTTAGTTTTTAGTATTTGTTGTTGCTGTTGGCAACAGAAATACATCATTTGTAAAAATTTCATCCCTCTAGCTATCGCGGTTCTTGAGATACCTACAGCCTGGTGACAGATAGCGAAGTCTTAGTAATAGGGTCCCGTTTTTACCCTTCGGGTACGAAACCCTAAAAACTACAAACTAAGCAATCTTCGCAAGAGGGCGTCCCCTGTGGGTTAGATTAGATTAAGGAAAGCTTTACCAGTACACCGCGGAGGTTGTAATTTCCGTGAAGGTAATAAAATTATAGGAAGCAGGAAATTACATTAAGCCGCCTTTACTGCTTAAGTACCGGCCAATTTAAATAACCCATCATAACATCAGCTATAATTTACATAACATGATAGGTGTAGGAAGAATTTGGAGGAAGTAATAAAATAATAAATTCTTTAATGGATTAACATAGTTATTATTATGCTGTCCATCTTTATAGGACTTCCGATAAGTAACTTTTCAGATTATGTAGATGATTAATAGCAGTTTCCTCATTAATATCAGCTTGTAACGTCAAAGGGGTGCTATGTAAAGTGTAAGTAGGAGGGATAATCAGGGACAGACTTCGTGGTTTATCGGGGGCTTGAGCACTCTTGACAGGAAAATAGTGAAAGCATACTGTACTAGGGAAACGATAATGTGTCGCGGGGGACTTTACAAATACTAAATTCACAAGCACAAAGTGAGTCTGGATGTGACTCAGAACAACTATCTGTGATTCACACTAATAATTGTCCCGGGTGGGAATTGAACCCAGAACACCAGGTCTCCGAAGCAGCTATATTAACCACTGAGCCACCAGTTGCCGTCTATGCATTGCCTATGATTTTCTTACGACACGCTTCAAATGTTAGGCTGGAGCTCTACTGGGCTTTACGCCCGAAGAAGTAGCAAAAGCCTCCTGGCTAACAGCGTATTGTCCGTCCGGAAAAAACAGATGTTTTGCGGATGCGGTACGAGGGCAGAGAACAGCTCGACTTCCCCGGCAATGAAATGTATCCTATGCTATTCCTGGTGATAAGCTACCCAAAACCAAATTTCGTCCTGTTTGGTAGTTTTTTCGTGATTGAATAACATACATTCAAACATCCACATTTTTGCATTCATATTATTACGAGAAGTAGGATATATGGATAATTAAGTAGTCGGACGGTCGATCGGTACTTCTCATATTCCGCCACTTTTTAGAATCATCAAATAGGTAAGATGTTGTAAATGATATTATAACAATCAGGACAACCGGCTTAACGTGCCTTTTGTGGCATGGTAGTCCCTCAACCAACCCCGAAAAGAAAATTTAAGAATTTACACAAAAAAGTATTATGAATATACCTCGGATACTTAAAGTGACTTACTCCGTGACGTAAACACATTAAAATCTTTGTTTCAGGATGTGTATTTGCCGAGCTCCTGTCTGGCGAAGCGCTATGGCCTGGCAAGAGCGATCTAGACCAGTTGTACCTCATCAGAAAGACATTAGGTGACCTACTGCCGAGGCATATGACTATATTCTCACAAAACACATTTTTCCAGGTAATTATTCATTATTATTATTGATAGTGTTGACGGACATTTAACCATATCTATCACTCGGCACATTGCCATTAAATAAAATGAAGAAGATAAAGAAGAACCTTCTTAAGCGGCTCCGTAGCCCAATGGGTAGGGGCGTCGGATTTGTGATCTTGAGTTGAGGTCGCCGGTTCGAACCCCACTACCGACGTGAACCCACTCGTAACACAAACATTTTAGCTTAGCACAAGGGGTGAACAAGAATAACAGAAGACAAAAAAAAAATGCTAGTTATCAATAAAAAAAAGATGTCACGCTATAATAGCATAATAACGAGAGACGGCCCTGAAGGCCCAGACAAAATGCCACTACAGCGGGGAGATCGTATGGATAAAATCGCTAACTAATTCGATTGTACAGATTTCGGTCAGAATCGAACGACCAAATCGCTCGTTTTAATTAAGAGAAAACCAATGAATGCCCGTCATTCTTTCCCGCGCCCGCTGTTCGGTGAAACCAATAGGTACACTTGGTAAACTGGCGCGTTAGCATTTTTATTCTGCACTGGCTGCGCCCCGCGGTTTTACCCCCGTTACTCTGCTCCAGTGAGTCGGAGCGTAAAGTTTTGTAGCCTATATATTAATTCAGCGTATAACCTATCCTGGTGCAAAATTTCAGACAATTCCGTTCAGCAGTTTTGGCGTGAAAGAATAACAAACCTCCATCCATCCATCCTTTCATACTTACAAACTTTCGCTTTTATAATATTAATCGTTAGAACACTAACAGCGGTCATCGCGTGTGCTCCCTCACCATTTGTTTATTTTTAATATATTTCATTTATTTTACGTTAAATAGTCGTAACATTTATCTAATTACGATCCTTCTACATGGTCCTTCGAGCCGGATTATTAGCGTTAGCGATTTATGCTAGAGATCGCTCCGCTGTAGTGCCATTTTGTCTAGGCTCTCTATACACCAAGCCCGAAAATATCTGATCCACTTTTATGTATTTTTATTTGCTGTGTCACTGTCCACAACAATAATTGGAGATCCAGTTTTTCTCATGAGAATACGTAAACGTAATAATAGAATAAGTTAATTTTAGGTTTCTGTATACATATTTTGTGCTCTTCCGTGGCTTATTTACAGTCGCTTTTTGAGTATGACCGATATTTACTTAGTTATTAGTAATTATTAATATACTTATCAATCAATTAATTTGCATAATTATATTGTTTTATTTACTTATCAATCAATTAATTTACAGGGGATGGCACTCCCGGAGCCCACGACCCTTGAGCCGTTAGAAAAGAAGATCCCACAAAGATATAATAACAATGACCTCGTATTAGACTTTTTATATGTAAGTTTACTTTGTACTTTAGTAATTTAGTGGACTTATCGCTGCTTTAATGTGATAGTGACATAAAACTGAATGTGTAACTTTACGATAATGAGTTTTAGTCACATGAAATTACAGATCAATTTGTGTTGAAACATATCCTTAATTTGTGTCACTTTTATATTAAAGCTGCGTAATATTTATGTTCACTCTGCAAGATGCAGTAATCAGTTGTTGCAAGAAGTGGTATGAGACGCCTACCGTTAAATCCGACAAGATATAAAAAATGTTAAGGAGTGTGATTGCATTCAAAAAATCACAGGCGTTTATTGAATATACGACTGGTATCGATACAATATGTGACGAAGGTACAGTTCACAAAAGAGATAGGTTTACACCGTCAGTATCAAATAATGTAAATACATATGCTTATGTCACTACGAGAGCAGGTTATTATTTTTAGGTGAAGAGTTCACTGCCACCAGTAAACGAATATACATATCAGTAAACTCTTTCCATAAACGTGTAGGTATTTACATTTAGATTTAAAATGCATTTCACAGGGTGTCAACCTATCTCTTTTGTTGACTATACATAATATGTAGTATAATTGTTAACTTAAGCATTTCTTCTTTACATCATCAGAAGTCTACTTCTGATTATGGGTCTTCTCCCGAGGGAAGGTTCTTTGCCACAGTCATCATAGGTACTTGGTAAGCGGTTGTGTGATCGCAGTATTCCGTTATTACACACACACACAGGTATACTGAGATTTTACAAAAAGATTTGTTATCCGGCGTGAGAATTGAACTCAAGACCTTCGTGACATCAAACGAAACTTAAATCGTTGCTACGCCATGGTTTTTTTTTACAATATAGGTACCTACTAGGTTGACTAATTATATCCCAATTAATTTTAAAGTTAAGTACGATGCTAGGTATTTACTTTTGATTATTACTCTTTCACTCAAAAACTACTCAACGAACATGGATGAAATTTGGATTCTTTAGTTAAATAAGTAATACTTACCTACTTATATTCGTTTCTTACCTTTCAGAAATGCTTAGACAAAGACCCAATGATGAGATGGACTTGCGAACAGCTCCTGAGGCACCCGATATTCGAGAACTTTCTGTTTACAGTACCACACTCTGATCACGAGGAATACGAAAAAGCGAGAAGAGCACAGGTGATTAGTGATATATACTTTAAAAAGTAAAATTTGGAAATATCTACGTACCTATTTAATTCTTGGGATGCAAGAAAGGGCATAGAACAGCTCCCCAGTCCTCCTTTCCTCAATTAATTTAAGTAGGTAGGCTCTAAGTCTACCATCCCCTCCAGCCTAGGCCTAGGCTAATCAAATTCAAGGGTCTTTCGCGAAAACTAAGCAGTAGGCTCGCGCAAAGTGTATCATTTTTGCGATTGGAACATTTGCATCTGAATCACTAAACTGTTCCGGAACACTGATATGTTTCATTTGGAACATTTGAAACACCGGCACCGGCTCAAAAGATGCAATTGAATAAACATGCAATTCAAACAATATCATAAAACAACTGATCGTGTTTGTTTAAATTTGCGCAAACATAAACAATTCAATAAGCTTTGTCAAACTAAAATGATACCTAGTCTTCTATTTCATACAAGAAACAACCTAAGTAATAGTATTTGATATGTAAGCACCATAATAGTTATTATTACGTGCATTGAATCAAGAGCCGCTGTCCGAAAGCTAGCGAGCGAGCGTATATGTATCCCGCTCACCGCTCAGCATTTTGTGTCTCACTCACATCTCTCACTCGTAACTCGCAAGCGACGTCTTTCACGGTCCGGTCGGTCCGCAAAGTAGTGTTCCAGATTCAGTGTTCCAAATGATGCATTTAAAACATTACTGACGTTCCAATCTTTCGAAACACTAAGATGTTTCGGAACAGTGAGTCGGTTCAGTAAAGAGTTACACACCTCTACTAAGCAGTTTTTATGATGCCAGGAGTACAAAGTATTAATACATTATGTACTTAGCAAAGATGTGAACAGTCCCCACAATATAGGAAAACAAAACAATTAATCTGACGAGTAGATAAACAACTTCCTTTTTTTCGCTGGTTTAACTTCGCTTTTGAAAAAATGATTATATCGTTTTTAAATATTAACTAAATGATTTATCTAAGTATATATAATTTGTTCATTTCAATCAGGCAATCAATAAAATATCAATATCCCAAATTTTCCTGATAAGTCCTTCGAATTTACTATTCATTGCTTGCTCCTGTGACCCCAAGGCCTCTAGACCTCTAAATCTGTCCCAGGGAATGGCCATACTAGGTCCAGATCTTGACAGCTAATTTGCCTACAGTTATATGAGGGTCTGTTGATGATACCATTAGTAAACCTTTATATTTGCAGCAAGAATTCAAAAACCGTTTCATAAAAGATCAGTCACTGATGTCGAAAAAAGACAGAGATAGTAAAGTCATATCCCCTCTAATGAGAGAAAAGGAAAGCAATAAATCTAAAGAACGAGAAAAGGAGAAGTCCAAAAAGAAATGAATAGTTTTGATGGAAGCATTACAACTCAGTAAGCTTCCGCAGACATTATAAGTACTTAATTATATCTATGACCGAATGTTGCTTATACTTTGTTATGAAGTAAATAGATTGGTAGGTAAAGTATTCATAAGTACCTAAGTTAAGTATATAATGTGATATATAGAAATAGAAATAGTTCAGTTCATTGATTAGACATAAATATTATGAAGTTTTTAGTCTATTCATATTAAAAGGAAGGATAACTAGCTCGAATTAAAATGACACCTCGAAAATGAAATCCTCCCACTACCCCGCCCCGGACCCCGCTCTCGTCTTGCAGTAGCGTTAGCATAATATGCATGCAATGGAGTCATTTATATTGTTTTGTGTGGTTGTTGTCGCTTTTTTTGTTAAGTTTTAACTATTGTTGGATTTGACTGTTCTCTTGATCTTTTACAATATTTAAAACGTTTCAGGACGTAGACAAAAATTAAATAAAATTTAAGATTGCACTCAGTACCTACTTTTAACGTACGCCATTAGAGCCAGGTGCCATATTAATTCGTGCAAGTTGTACTAATTTGTTCTTTTACTCTGGTTTGCGACATATACAATTTTGTAAAATTACGTAGAGATTGATGTAGAATCGTCATTCATAACCGTCGCTCTAGTTTATAGGATCTCAATCTTTTTTCTTCTGACGGTCATATGTAGTACGTCACAAGGTTTTTGCTACTCAGGCATAAAGTTGAACAGTTCTCCAGCCTTAGAAGCAAGAGGCTTGAACCTCGGCTTAGGGCAATCGTTAGAGTCCAAAGTCCATCAAATCCAATAGGTGACCAAAATGTTTTGGAAATTCAAATAACATGTTTTATCTATTCTCAGGTACAATCATCGCCCCTATTGCCTCAGCTGATAGTGAGCGAACGCAACCATCCTACCAAGGGCAAGAAGTCAGACCTGGACTCCCGGAGTCACCTGCCCACCATCTGACTAGCGCGCCGATAACCTCCGGTTTACTTCCCGTGACACTATGCCTAATAAAATGAAATATATAAAATAATAATTTGAAACTATATTGTTATGTAAAATTGAAGGTTTATTTCCGTAGACATCGAGCAACAGTTGCACAAGACAACTCAAAGTCATAGTTTCTTCGTCAGCAACCACCCTGAGCCTTGTCGCACAGGGGGCGCCCTCTTGCGCAGGTTGCTTAGTTTGTAGTTTGTAAACCATTAAATAAGGCTGGAGCTCTGCTTGCCTTTATGCCTGGTGAAGTAGCAAATGCCTCGTCTTACGCTACTTGACCAGGCAAGGCTGAATACATAAAAGTCCGTCAGAAAAAAAAACTTTCGCTACTTAACCAGGCAAGGCTGAATACATAAATGTCCGTCAGAAAAAAATAGTTGAATCATTGTTCCCGGTTGTCATAACATCATCTACAATTAGCACATATAGAAAGACAAGGGCGCAATTGTATCCCTTGGAGACAGACATTTTCTAAATGAGGGAAATAAATAGGAACAATATTTTATGTCACATGAAAATTATTGATTAAAAGGCAGTTGAACCTGAAAGTAGTGTCACGGGAAATATATAACATCTTCACTCACAATATATTATACACCTCTAAAATTTGTGTTTTATTTAAACTAACTGTAACAGATGTGTATATGCAAATTAAAGGGGTCTCTCAATTAATTGGACCTGTAGAGGAACTAGGTGATGGGTTCTACAACTTATTTACAGTATTCCTCCACAGTAAATGTAGATCTTCATTGCCGAGGGAGATGGTACGGCTAAAGGCGGAAACATATTGTTAAAACGCCACGCCACATGACGACACGCGACGCGTGTTGAGTCGAATCAAATGTATTGTTTTTCTATAGACCAGAATCACACCGACGCGACGTCGTGTCGTGTGTCGTGTCGTCAGGTGGCGTGACGTTTTAACAATATGTTTCCGCCTTTATTGTTTAGAACTTGTAGGTATATGTCTTAATTGGAGGAAGAACATGTATTGCGCGATACAGGCTAGTTGGGGTGCTAGGTAGTAGATGGCGCTACTAGTGTCATTGTAGTTGGGTGTGGCTACTGTAGATGTCGCTACAGACATTTAGTAACCATGTTGCGGTTGTAGAGGAACAGTTGGCAATGTACCTCCACAGACAATGAAGATCTTCTGTCGATTTCCTAATTTATAAAAGTATCAATAAAATATTATTTTATTGTTATATACTAAAGAATACATGCAATTAACAGGAATATATCTTGTTAAAAAATAACTTGTTGGCTACCGGGAAGTAGGTACCGTATAGTTGCAACCTGACCATTTTTAATTTTCTAGTAGGATGATCAGAATATTCTAATATAATTATGAACTGAATAAATGATCTTAGTGCAGTCTTTTTTTTTGTAATTTAATATTACCAAAAGAAACACTTACATAAACAGAAAAATATTTTAAATAAGAATTGGATCTAAACGCCAGAATTTCTCCTAAACATATGCATAACCAACTTTCAAACATGCTATTTTAGTACTATATTATGCTCTTAGTTTTTGCTTTATTAACCATATTATTTTAAAACATTTAAATATTCATTGGTAAAACAATAACAAAAAAAAATGTCATTTTATTGATAAATCTATACTTACGAAATCTACTCTCTGCAGGAGATGCGAGGTGTATGATACAAGGGAATTTCGTGTTGTTGTCATTCAGATTCATTAAAAAATTGAAGTATTGATTATATGGTGTTGTTATTACAATTGTGCGTTTTTGAAGTTTAATATCAAACCTGTATGATAATATTATAAACTAATTAGATTGTGATTAAGTACAAGCCAATATCCCTTTGTTCTGAGAATAAAAACAGACTTAATAATAAAAAAAGTTGTTTCAAAAACAGATTTAGGGAAATACTAGCTATTATATACGAGGTGTTGCTCTGCTCCAGTGGGTCGGAGCATGATGTTTTGTAGCCTATATGTTAATCCAGCATATAACCTATCCCGATGCAAAATTTCGAACCCAGAACACTAGGTCTCAGAAGCAACTACCGTAACCACTGAGACACCGGTGCAGTCGGAATCCGTTCAGGAGTTTTGGTGTGAAAGAGTAACAAACATCCATCCAAACTTATGCGTTTATAATATTAGTAGGATAATAAAGCCACATGTGAACTATCTATTACAAGTTTATTTTTATTTTAACATTAACCAGATACAATCTATTTAGTTCCATACCTTACATATAGTTACCATAAATCAATAAGATATTCAGTATTTACAAAGTTATATGGCAAAATCATCACTTTGTTATGCTCCCATCTAAGATCTGAAAAAAATAAATCACATATTAAGTATATTAAATTCAATAAAATTTATAGATACTTGGACTTTACAAAAGTATTAAGGTAAAAACCAGCCAAGTGCGAGTCGGACTCGCCCATGTAGGGTTCCATAACATTTTCAAGTGCCTACCTGTTGCCGTAAGTGAAAAAGAGCAAAAAAAAAATGTATGTTAGCCAATCCTAAATATAATTTTTATTTTTAGTATTTGTTGTTATTGCGACAACAGAAATACATATTTTGTGAAAATTTCACCTGTCTAGCTATCGCAGTTCTTGAAATACAGTCTGGTGACAGACGATGAAGTCTTAGTCATAGGATCCCGTTTTTACCCTTCAGTGCGAAACCCTAAAGAGGCTTTTAATTTTAATAAAGAAGTAAAACAATATTAATATTAGTGATATTAGAATATAAATATTTCCATGTAGGGTCGTCTTAGAATTGGATTGTAAGAGTTGAAGTATTTGCTTAAGGGCACAATGTTTTCAAATGGTTGAATAAATAAATTTGCTAGTTTTTGTAATAATTAACATAAATGGAATGGTTTGAGATAACTCTTGTAAACTCCATTCAACAGGAAAACACAGCACACAACTTTTGATGTGCAATCATAAGACATACTCATGAGCTGTAAAAACATTGAATGGAGAATGCTAACATTATTCACGCAATAACTACTGAATCGATTTTGCTGATCGGTCGTCGGTAGTGCTATTGGTAAGGATCGAAGAGGCGACCACAAGATCGCTAGTCCGACGCCCTAGCCATTGGGCTACGGCCACTTACATTAATTATATAACATGTACCCCATTGGTATTAAAATAACTCAAATTAATTACTTTTGTAATTGGTAGTTTATCACGTTCTTCGGCAGAAACCAGGGTGTCAACATGTTGTAGTCGGTACCAGCCGTAGTGAGCACCAACGAGGGCCGGAACCATAACTAAAGCAACTAAATTCCTCGAAATAAAACTCCTGCCGGACATTTTCTCGTATTTTTTTGTATTTTCTTCCTTATTGCTCAATGCTCGTGTTTTGGTTACGAAATTTTCGGTGACATTTGACAATTAGTACCTTCGAGATTAGATTAACCCAAATTAATTCGAAAGTCAACTTTGCCTCAGAAACGAAGCGGCTACATGGGTCTTCTGAATTTGTCTAGGCAGTAGATAACTGTCAAAAATCAGCTGTCACAATAAATATAATGCGTTCAGATTAATTATTCATATTTTCTAGTGTGCGTCGATAAAATAAAATGTAGGACTTTCAACGAAGTAAGAACCAGAAGATTACTAGGACCGATCATTTTTATTTTTCAATTAATGTTACAATTATTTTAATGTAATAAAAAATGTTTCGTCTATTTTTATTTGTAAGATCGCATCCATAATAGCGTTTTGTTAATAATTCTTAACGAAAGTAGATTTGATTTGATGAAAATGTTGTGACGGAATAAGGAATATAATTTTCTCCAAATAAACTTTACACATTGCAATTTCTCTCTTCCCAACTGAAGTATTTTTTAGATAGCAACTACCGATTACTGTTAAATGGTTGTTACTAACTAAACGTAACAAGTATAATCCTCTTTTTTCAAAGTTGGTATAAATGTATGCTACATTAACAGCCAATTAGATTAAAGATTCTGCTACTATCAACCAATCATTGACTAGGTAATGACATAACTTTGACAGATCAATTTCAATTTGAAGCGTGAAAAGGAAAACTATCTTCAATCAAAAACATGGTGGCAGCTCAGTGAGGAGGGTGAACCTTTCGACTAGTCATTAAAAATTACAGAAGCTTATTTAGCAGGAGTGTTTGATACAATTTGTAAGGCCATCTCCTATTCTTGAGTATTCCAAGTGTTGCGACAAGATAGTAATTACATTGTATTTTCAGGTAAACACCATCTCAATAAGCTTCAAACTAAATCTAGGATGACGTCTGAAGAAACTCAAGTATCTGAACAATTGAAGGGATGTTACGAGAATCTTATTGTAATCGACATTGGCGCGAACTTAACGAACAAGAAATACGGCCGTGATCTGGATTCTGTTGTACAAAGGGCAAAAGATGCAGGTTGGTACTTAATCTAAATTAAAAAAAAAACATATGTGCGTGAAATTGCGTGTGTGTACCCAATGAATTAATGTTACGGAGCCGACAATCGTGTTAAAAGTAATTTATTCATTCAATATGATTGCACATTGAATTCCTTTCGAGTTATTGGGTTATTGTCATGCTATGTTTTTTTAACTCGAGATTTTTTGTTGAAATATCAAATAATAAAATTAAAGAAGTCAATTGCCTTGTAGTTTCTAATAAAAAAAGAAAATTGTTTATTGCCACGGATGTGTTTGCAATAAAGTAAATTACTTTTGTGAAATCATGTTTCAAATATAAGGCATGACTAATGCAGGCCAAACATTTGTACTGTATTTATTTTTATCTTTTAACACATGGCTGTGTGCGTTGACATTATCTATTCATTTGTTTGTTTACGTTGCATGTAAACAAGTTAATTGGATAATTAATAGCTTTTAACTGAATTACTAACCAATTATCTTACTAGAGCATATTCACTTAAAACAATTATATAGGATTAAGCTTAATGAATTGATGTGTATGATTAGAAAAATTATTTACAACTGTAAGAACAAGTGTTACTTGTAACAGTGATCTGTTGATCTACTAAAGATGGGACTTATTTATAGACGGACATATTGTGTTTATGTTGTTAGACACTAGGTAGTTGAAGAGCAGCCTTATTAAATGGTATTTTTATATATAAAGCTCAGAAGCATAAGATTGGATGTGCCATTACACAACCGATACATTCATTGTATGTGCCTTTACCATAAACTGGCACTTACAACCAAATGCTTCTGGAG
>CAMQVA020000009.1:0-62351 GCA_947037095.2 Nycteola revayana | reverse complement strand
GGACCCAAGAACCATATGGGCCTTTGGTCATCCCCCCACGGCAGGGTTCTTCAACAACTCTCGCCCCGGTAAAAGGGCGAGAGTTTCCCTCCCCCTTGGCCCCATCGCGAGTGTTAAGCACCCGCGATGGGTACCGTCCTACTCCTACAGGGGCGCCCGGACGCAAGGCGCTCCCCGACCTACTCATGAATGTGACCCTAGGGAGCAAAGTCATGCACTCTGCTCCCCAGGGTCACCCCTTATGGCGGGAGACGACGGAGCTCAGCCCTTCGCCTCCCGCCAACGCGACGCCTACGAAGCGGGTGAGAGCTGGGATCTTGTTCTCTCACTCGCTCCGCGGCCTCTTTCTGCGAAACTACCGTCTCACAGAAAGAGGCCATCGACTCCCACGATCCCTCGCTCTCGAGCATCTTCTGTGTGATGTTCGAAAGCGAGAGATCGTCACCTACCTGAGCGACGAGCGCACTGCGCTCAGTCGCCCAAGCCGGACACTCGACCAACGTGTGATGCGCCGTATCATCGGCGCAATCACAGTGGTGGCAACGAGTGTCCGGCTCTCTCCTTGCCACCTTGCACAAGTAATGACCGAAGCATCCGTGCCCCGTCATTACCTGTGCAAGGCGGAAGGTAACCTCCCCCCCCTTGCGTCCGGCCCACTCAAACAAGTGAGGCCGGATCGCATCCACCGTGCGCGATCCGCTCAACGGCGGGTCGGCTTCCAACCGGTCTTTCCATCTACGGAGAACACGACGCCGCGATTCAGTACGCCACGTCGCCATGCCCTCCGGAAATGGATCCCGGTTGCTTAACGCCCCATCGCACCTCCGCCGGTACGCCGCGGCCAGCTCTTCCGCCTCCAGTTCCCACGGAGGGGAACCGGAGAGAAGACAGGCCGCGTCGAACGACACCGTGCGGTAGGTCCGGGCCGCCCTGGCGGCTATGACCCGCTGCGGCCTGCGCAGCAGGGCCACGTTACGCCGGTCCAGGGCGTCTGCCCATATGGGGGCGCCGTACAGCGCCATTGAGCGGATCACGCCGGCGTAAAGCCGCCGGCAACTCCCCCCTGGCCTGCCAACGTTGGGCAGGAGGCCACTCAAGGCTCCCGCCGCCGCAACTAACTTCGGGGCCAACCGTTTAAAGTGGGCCCCGAAGCTCCACCTGCTGTCGAGGACGATGCCCAAATAGCGCATCGTATCCCCGACAGGTATGGAGGTACCGCCGACTACTAAGTGGGAACCTGCAGGGGGCGCTTGCCGAGGTCCCCGCCTATGAAAGGCGAGGGCCTCGGTTTTATCAAGCGCCACCTGCAGTCCCAGCCTCCGTATGCGAGCGACCACCTGGGCCACACCGGCTGTGGCCGAGATGATCGCCCGCCTATGATCGGGGCCCCGGGCGGTCACCAGAGTGTCATCCGCGTACGCAATGGCGGTGACACCCGGGAGCCGTGAATCCCGGAGCGCCCAATCAAACCCTATGTTCCACAGGAGAGGGCCTAAGACCGACCCCTGTGGAACACCCCGCGAGACGGGCCAACGCGCTATCTCGCCGCCTGCCACCGGATACACTACCTCTCGCCCGCGCAGGTAGTGTCCGATGAGTACCCGGAGGTACCCAGGAACCCTATGGTATCGGAGGCCCTCCTCGATACATACCCAAGGGATGGTGTTGAAGGCGTTTTTGATGTCTAACGACACCGCCATCAACACCCCCCCCTGCTCGGTCGCTTCCCTAGATAGGGCCTGGAGCCGAGCGATCGCATCCAAAGTGGATCGACCCCTACGAAAACCGTATTGGTCCCCGCAGAGATCGGGACCCGCCTCACTAAGATGTTTAGTGAGGCGTCCCGCGATCACCCTCTCCATCAGCTTACCCAATTCGTTCAAAAGAACGATTGGGCGATAAGCCGATGGAGATTCGGCCGGCCGGCCCTCCTTACTCAGAAGGACCAACCGACCAGACTTCCAGGCCGACGGGAATCGACCTTGCCGCAGGCATGCATCGAAGAGGGCGAGCACAAAGGGCTCAAACACCTCTACCGATAAGGCCCAGGCACGTCCGGGTATCCCATCCGGGCCGGGGGCCGTAGCCTTGCCCGACAACTTGGCAACGGCCACCCCCAGCTCCGCCGGAGTAACAGGCGGCACCTCAGTGTCGCCACCCTCGGTTGGCACAACGGCGTCTTCGTCAGGCGCTGCCATAGGGGGCGGAACAAACTCCGCGTTTTGGCTGGGAAAAAGCCCACCAACCACCATATTCAAAATGTTAGGCTGGAGGCTCTCTGTGACCGGTGGTGCCCAGGGCCGCAACTTACGGCGGACCCCTTTATACGGGCGACCCCACGGATCTCGGTCTAGAGCCTCCAGCGTCTTTTCCCAGCCAATATCTTTTGCTTGCCCTATGGCAACGCCCAACTGACTCCGGCTCTCCCTATAGGCGGCGTAGGTCTCTTGCACGCGGACCTCGTCCCTCGGCCTCCGACGCTGACAGCGGGAGTATACTCGGCGGAGGGCGGTGCACTGAGCTCTCAAGTGCTCAATCGCACCGCTCCACCAATACACCCGCCGTCGCGGTGGACACGGACGAAGCCGGGGCATGGCTGTGTCACACACCCGGGCCATGCACTCCCCGAGTTCGTCCGCGGCCACGTCGACGTCTGAGGCCGGGTTACAAGGCCGCGCAAACCACGCCTGGACCAGGGCTGCCTCCACCAATAGCTCCCGGTCCATTTGCCCGAGAGCCCACCTCGGACCCTCTCGTCCGGGCCGCGAAGCAGGGCGAGCGGCCGGAACCGCGGAGGACGCGGAGATACCGATATCAATGTATCGGTGATCCGATAACGTCTCCACGTCCTCTAACACCTCCCATTGGTGAACACGGCGTGCCAGGGCGGGGGACGCAAACGATACGTCAACAATCGAACCGCCCTGTTGCCTCACGCACGTGTCCACTGTGCCACGGTTCAACACCACTAGGCCCTGCTCCGCAACCCAGTCTTCGAGGGTCCTTCCTTTAGGGTCGGACCTCGGACAACCCCATGCCGAAGACTTGGCGTTGAGGTCGCCCACCAAAATGATGTCGGCGTGATTTCCCACCCCAACTAGCAGTCGACTGACCTCGTCCAGGTAAACCTCGAACTCGGCCAGCCCGCTGTTAGGGGAGAAATACATGCCGACGATGGTGAGCGACCCCAACACCGCCTTTACAAAGCCCCGCCCTCTTTCCACATTGAAAAAGGGCGGGGTGCCAACTGAGGGTGACGAAACCAAGGTCACCAAGCCATCCAGGTCCCCGACATAACAAGGACGGTCGGGGATCATGTATGGCTCGGCGACGACAGCAATATTGCTCAACCGCTGCGCCATGGTCTGCAGGAGAAGATCCTGGGCCCTGGCGCAGCGATTGAGGTTAGCCTGGAGGAGACTGAACACGGACCTATCCATCGATAGCCGTGTCCATCTCCTCCTCGAGCACCCGCCTCGCGGTTCCCTGATCCGACGTGATCATCGGCCTCAGCACCTTGCGCACGGGCGGCGCCTTGCACAGCTTGGAGCCGATACTGTGATCGGCTTCCCTTCCCGCCGAGGCGCAAATAGCGCACCTCGGTTTGGAGACAGTGCAAGACGCCGCCTTGTGTCCCGACTCCGAGCAGCGGAAACACAGACCCGAACGGTCTGTGTCATCGCAGCGGCAGCCCACGTGACCCGGTATTAAACACCGGAAACAGCGGAGTGGCCTCGGGTCCAGTATGACTACCGGAACCGAGACCATCCCCACCTTCACGCGGTCTGCCGCGCGCAACCGCTTCGCCACCGGAATCGGGACCGCACAAATGATGGTGCCGAGACCGAAGTGATCCCGCCTTATCTCGCCCACCCGGATTACGGAGGCTGGGCAGTCCCCAACCTTCGCCAGTGCAGCGGCAACCTCCTCAGGAACGGTGCAATCGTCGAGGCCTGAGATCCTCACCCCGATTGTTTTCTCGGGGCGAGTAATTTTGGCTACTGATGGATCTATATGAACCATCAGCGCCTCCCTCAGGGCCTCGGCTTTTGCACCACTATTGGCGCCGGGGATCTCTAGGATCCGCCCCCCCGCCTGCCCCACCCGGAAACGAACACCCTGAGTGATGCCCAGGGCGTCCGTGTCCACAAGTCGGGCCTTACGGATAACGTCGGCGTAAGTGGCACCGCTCTTCTCCGCTTCCGGAGAGAGCGTTACCACCACTACCGACGAGCGAGGGGCGCGGAGCCGTCCCCCACGGTTGCGGTGACGTTTGCCTTTTTGGGCGGCGTCCTGCCCTCCCTTGGCGGCTTCCCTCTTGCGGGCGGCTTCCGCCGCGGCGGCCGCCTTCCTTCGGGCCTTCTTTTCGGCGGCGGTTTCTCTAGTGACGAAACCGTCCGCATCCACCCTCGGTCCCGCACCTGCTGCAGGCGTAGGCACCGCAGCCGAAGTGGAAGGGACGGGCTTAACGGTCGGGACAGAGGCCGAGGCCGAGGCCGGAGCCGAGGCCTTGCCTTTGCCCTTTCCTTTGCCCTTACCCTTCCCTTCCGGCAGCGGACCCGCCACAGCAGCCGCGTATGAAGTGCCAGCGGACGGTTTCGAAACCGCCGCCGCCGCCTGCTTGGCTGTCGCTCCCGGCGCCGTTATAACTGGCGGGTCGGCCAGTTTAATCGACACCGAAAGCGACTCCTTACGCTTCTCGTGCGCTAAGGGCGGACGTGTGTATGGGACCTCCTTGTCCCTCTGCCGCTCCCAATCTATGAAACGTTTGTCCATGGCGGACATCACCCGGCTCATCATCTGATCGAGGTAAGGCTCGAATGTGTCCGGTTGATCTCCGCCCTGGACACTCTTACCTCCTCCCTTCTTCTTGCTAGCCGGCGCCGGTGTCCCGGAGACAGCCGCAGCACCCGCCGCGACCTTCTCCATGCGGGCCACCGACTCCGCCATCTTGTCCAGCGTCTTCTGGAGGGCCGCCAGCTGACCCCTCAGCGAGGCGTTCTCCTCCCGAAGACGCTGCATTTCATCCGTGGCGTTCAACCGTAAGGTTGACGCCACAAGCTGTTGTAATCCATCCGCCGACTCGTACAAGTGCTTCTGGAAGGTGCCTTTAAGGTTGCCAGAGACCTTGGCGACCTTCCTCACCGTATCGGCGAAGTGAGCCGCCAACTCCCGGCACCCGTCGGCACCCAGCTCCGCACCTGCACCAGCCGGCGAAGAGCGCCCGCTCTGCACCTCCTGCAGCTTCTCCCGCAGCGCCCGCATCTCATTCGCCCGGACCTGCTCGGGAGTGAACACAACACACTCCCCCTTGCTCCCGGGCGGACGACCTTTCTTGGTCAGAGGGCGAGGGGCACCGCCCTGCTCGAGGTCGGAGCCCTCCGCACCACTCCCGTCCGTGTCCAGGGACACCCGAGAACCACTCAGGCAGCCCAGACTCCGCTGCGCCCCCAGCTTGGGAGCCTTGGCCTGTCCTTGGACAGGGACAGGGTCCCCAGCTGTGGACCAGTCGGAGTCAGAGTCCACCAAAGTGATACTCTGGCGGTCCCGGCTCCTCTTTCGCCCTATCGGCGAACTCGCCCGCTCGTCTACGTCCATTCGGTTGAGGACTACGACGGCCTTCCCTGCTAGCTGCACAGCGTCTACCGGTACTGGGCTCACGCCCCGCACCGCGTCGCTTGCACTCGCCCTCCTCTCCTTCCCTACGTCTGCAGATTTTTTTAAAAAAGGTAAATTTTCCATATTAATTCCCACGAGATGGGTCGTTCTATAAGGTCGACTGCGGGGTGACGCCCATCCCCGCAGCAAGGCAAATACACCCGGCCAGCGCCACGCTCGACCGGGGTGGTACCGTTAAAGACGGAGTAACGCCTCCGCCATTCACCTCTCGCCACGGTACAACAGCTTAGGTTGCGGCATTTTTTATAGAGGTTTGCATCCTCGCGACCCAGGCGATTAAGCCAAGGCCCCCGGTCCCCAAAACATGACTGGGGATTACGGGTTGGAAGCAAGCTCCCCGACCGACTGTTAAGCCGGCCCCCCCTAGCCCTAACGTTTTCCGCAGAAGGCGGAAAACAAAAACAACGAGCCCGAGAGGCCCAAAAAGACCCCCCGGCAACGAGACCCAAAAGGGGCCCCGCTGAATAACAAAATGGACCTCAAAAGAGGCCCATCTGCCACTGAAGCCCAAAAGGGACTCCAGTGACGACAACAAAAATAAACTAATCTATTTTAGCGGAGCCCAAAAGGACTCCGCTCTAACAACAAATAAAAACAAAAATTAACAAAATAAACTAATAAATTATTAACCTAAGCTAAACTACTGGCGGAGCGCCCAAGAAGACGCCCCGCCCGCGGACCTCAAGTCGTTGCTACGACGAGGCCCGCTCCACTTGGCCAGCTGCTAGCCGCCGGTCACCAATTGAAGATTGGTGACCGTCGTTGCCCAGGGTACACCACGAGGAGGTCGCTGCGCCGTCGTACCCCGTCCCAACCTAACCTAACCTAACCTAACCTAACCTAACCGCGGACTCAGGTCCGCCGGCCGCGACCCCGCACCCTTCTACGGCGTGCGGGGTCATTGCGCTCCCTGGCGCGTTCAGCGGTCTCCTTCTGAAGCATTACAGCTTCGCAGAAGGAGACCACTGCCCTCCATTTATCTCTTGCCGTCGTCATAGCTCCTACTACGGCCGACGGCGAGAGGTCTCTCCCTATTTCGTCTATAAGGACTCGACGCTCGGAGGCCCAAGCGGGGCACTCCTCCAATGTGTGTTGCGCCGAGTCCCTGTCACTGCTGCAGTGATAGCAGCCCGCCGTGGGCTCTCTTCCGATGCGACTCAGGTACTCACCGAAACACCCGTGTCCGGTGAGTATCTGAGTCACTCTGTACGTGACCCCAGCGCATCTTAACTGGAGCCAAACCTCAAAGTGAGGCAGGACGGCACCGACGGCGCGCTGGCGCGAGTTTCGCGGCAATTCAAGCCGCTCGCGCCAGATACTGAGCGCGCGCCTGTGCGCATCCTGCCGCACCCCGTGCACATCCGGGACGTCCAAGTCGCCCTGGCGGGCAGGGTAACGGAGTCGGTCATAGACCTCCGTGTCCATGCCCGCCAGGATATCAAATGGCGGGAACCGCGCCAAGAGAGTCGCCGCCTCGTACGATATCGTTCGATACCCTCTCACGATCCGAATGGCCACCACGCGCTGCAGACTGTTGAGTATGAGCCTGCAGCGGGAGGCGCCCGTTAGCCGGTCCGACCATACGGGCGCCCCATAGAGGGCCATGGATCGTAAAACGCTGCCGTAGAGGCGGCGAATCTCCTCTCGCGGTCCCCCGAGGTTAGGCAGCAGTCTCTGAAGAGCACCTGCTGCCTTCTGCACTCGGGGAGCCAAACGCTCAAAATGCGTCACAAAGGCCCAGTGGCTGTCTAAAACTAGGCCGAGATATTTCATCGCCGGCCCTATTGTGACGACAGCATCACCCACTCTTATGGACGAGACGGGCGGCTCCACCCCCCGCCGAAGACCATGAAACCACAAGGCCTCGGTTTTGTGAGGAGCCACCCGCAGGCCCACTCTTTCGATGCTTCCTATGACTAATGCAACGCCGAGCTCGGCGAGTCTGGCCGTTTCCCTGAAATAGGTCCCGCTGGCAAGCACAAGGGTGTCATCGGCATAACACACCAGCTCTATGCCAGGAGGCAGACCTGTCCTCAGTACGGTATCATATGCGAGATTCCACAAGAGGGGTCCAAGGACCGACCCCTGTGGAACCCCGCAGCTGATCTCTCTGACCGTTTCATTTCCGTTTCGGTCTGTGAATGTGATCGACCTGTCACGCAGATACGCCCCGACTGTTTCCCGTAAATACGTGGGAACCCTGTGGTACTCCAGTGCCTCCCGGATCGCGTGCCAAGGGAGAGAGTTGAAGGCGTTGACAATGTCAAGACTGACTGCCAACGCCACTCCCCCCTCCCTGACTGCGTCTTCTGCCAATGTCCGAACGCGGCGGATGGCATCTATAGTGGACCTCCCCGGACGAAAGCCGAACTGATATTCCGACAAGTCGGGGCCCACACGTGACAGGTGCTCCGTGAGGCGGGCCGCTAATACCCGCTCAAAAAGCTTGCCCGCCTCGTCCAACAGACAGATCGGTCGGAACGAAGATGGTGAGTCCGCCGGTCTACCGCTCTTTGGGATAAGGACAAGTCTGGCCACCTTCCAGTCCGCTGGGAAAATCCCAGATCGAAGGCAGCTGGTAAAAAGCCGCCGAAGTCTGTCCCCCAAGATTGTCAAGGCCAGCACCCATGCCCTGCCCGGAATCCCGTCCGGCCCCGGGGCAGTGTTGCGGGCCGCTAGCCGCCTGACGGCTCGTTCGAGTTCGCCCTCCGTAACATTTAGCTCGTCCGTCCATCCAAAGTAATCCGGATGTATTGGATTTGAGGGACTATCCTGGACCCTCGGAAAGAGTGTGTCTACCACCCTTCCGATGAATTCAGGGTCCAGTGTTTCGGTAGTTGGTGGTACCCATGGGCGGAGCTTTCCCAAGACCATTTTATATGGTCTGCCCCATGGGTCCCTGTTGAGTCCCTCAACCAGCTCCTCCCAAGATCGAGCCTTGGCTTCCCGGATCGAAAGCTGGAAAATCTTGGTAGCTGTCCGGTATGCCTCATATGCTTCTGCCGTTTCTTCAGGCGTAGCCGTTCTCCTTCTGCGCGTTCTGGTGTACCGGCGGCGCGCCCTGACGCAAGATCTCCGTAGTTGCGCCAGGCTTTGGGACCACCAGTACACGGAGCGTTTACCGGAGCTGATTCTGGCTCTTGGCATTGCGGCGTCACAAATCTCGGTCATCGCCCCCCGGAACCATGTCGCGAAAACCTCGGGGTCAGGAGACACGTCCCCATTCACCCAGTCTGCGACGTGGGCGGCCGCGATAAGAAGATCCCTCTCCATTGCCTTCAGGACCCATTTCCGGTTTTGACGGCCCCCTGCAGTCGTAGCATGGGACCGGGAACCAGACTGAGTCACTTGAAAGCAGATATGGCGATGGTCGCTCAGGGTGGCCAGATCTTCGGCCACCCTCCACCCTGTCACCAGACGAGCCGCGGAAGGGGTTGCCCATGTCAAATCGACGATGGACTCCCCCTGCCACCGCACGCAGGTGCTGACGCTTCCTGTGTTGAGGAGGTCGAGACCGAGGGCCGCCGCCCACTCAATGATTGCCTCTCCTCTCGCGTCGTCGCGGGCATCACCCCACACCCTGGAGTGGGCGTTGAAGTCTCCCGCGACGAGTACCGGACGGGTAAGGTGGCTGCGTACACAGCCAGCGACCCCGTCCAGGTACGCCTCGAACTCAGCGAGACCGCAGTTTGGAGAGACGTAGCAGGCGACGACCACCATCTGCCCCCACTCCACCGCAACAAAACCAGAGGTCTTCTGGATGAGGGTGCAGTGTGGGTCTCCAGAACCTCCCGCCCAGTATATGGCAACCGAGCCGCCATCCTCCCCGAACCAACGGGGGTGGTCCGGGACGGAGAACGGCTCAGCCACCAAGGCCAGAGCAACCGACTGCTCCGCGAGCGTCTGGATCAACAGATCCTGCGCTGCGCGGCAGTGGTTAACGTTGCCCTGAAGAATGTTCTTGTGGGGCGGGAAAGCTAAGCCTTGCCTGCATCCTCGGTCGGACCCTGGTCCGATTGGGCTGCCCGTATTGGCGCCTCTTCTACTGCTCTACCCCTGTTGTTCGGGGCGCGCACGTTCCTCTTCGGAGGGGAGCATTTGGGCCCGCCCAGTCGATGATTCGACGGGACGCCGTAGTCTGTGCAGATGGGGCACTTCGGGCCCTCCGACATGCAGCTCTGGGCTTTATGTCCAGGCGCCCCGCAGACATAACACAACCCACTTCGGTCAATGGGGTTGCCGCATCTGGCCCGGACGTGTCCCCGCTCAAGGCAGCGGAAACATTGAAGCGGTCTCACGTTGAGGGTCTCGACTCTGGCTGAAGACCAGCCGACCCGAAGCATCTTCCCATCCAACTTGTGCACCGCCTCCAGCGGGCACTTGACCCACACGGTGTGCATGCCCGAGCGGTGAGGCCTAATCACTCCCACTCTGACATTGTCTTCTACGCAGCCGGTCGCCCCCGCGACGGCCGCAGACACGTCAGTGGGAATGACCGAATCATCCAGATCGATGATTCGGATTTCTCCCATCTTCATGGGTCGCGCAATTTTGACCCCCGAGTCAGTGATCACCTCTTTCAGCCGGGACGCAAGGTCATCCGCTCGCTTAGCGTTTTCCGGGCCGGTAATCCGCAGGACCAACCCCCCGTTGACTGCTCTCCGCTGGCTTATGCCCTGCTCCAAGCCGTAGTCCTCCAACTTCACGTGGGTTTTGGCTGTCCTGAGAACTTCAGCCAATGAGGTGTTCGATTCTTCTGCCACAGAGATGGTAATGGCGGCAGATTTAGGGATACGGGAGGGCCTTGGCTTTTTCTGAGCCGGTCTTGCGGAACCTTTTACTGCTGCAGCCGTTTTGGCAGCTTTTAGGTCCCTCTTCGCCTTTCTGCCGAGGACCTTACTCCAAGGCAGCTCCGACGATGTTGGGACAGTTTCTGGCTCCCTGGTTGCCTCCTCCCGTTGCTCTGGTGCCGGACGTTGTGTACCTCCCACCTGCGGAGGTTTCTTCGCCGGCGCCTTCTTTGGTTTCTTCAAGCTCTTTTCGCCAGGGTTGTTTGCTGGCGCCATTAGAGAACCCTTGCCCCCAGAGGCATCAGAGTTTGGCGCGTGTCCTCCCTTCTTAGATGTTTTCTTCGGAGGTAGGGGCGTGCTGTCTTTCTCTGGTTGTAGCTCAGCCTTGAGTTCCTCCCGGAAGGTCTTCAACCTGCTGTCCATCAACTCGGCAAGCTGTTCCAGCATGGAGCTCCCCCTCGACGGTGTGGCTCGCTGAGGCGGCGGCGTCGATGCTGGCGTGCCTGAGGTGGCCCTGGTCGTCTCCGTTCTTGTGGCAGGTCTGCCCTTCGCCTGCTTGAGCTCCGCAAGCTCGGAACTCAGGCTGGCGACTCGTGCAGACTGTGCTGCAAGCTGAGATCGGAGCTCCTGGATCTCCTGTTCCATGCGCTCCTTGTCCACGGCTGAGGATCTTTCGTGGAGGATCAGAGTTGCGGCTTCTGACTTCCTTACCGATCTCCTGAGGGTGTTCTTCAGTTCGCCCTTTAAGTTTTTGGACACGTCCGAGACTTTCTCTATAGATTGGAGCGATTCCATAAGGGTCGCTCCAATATCAGCCGTAGGCTGGTTCCTCATCTCTTCAATGAGGTCATCAACGCTTGGCAGAGCGTCCTTGGTTCTTGACCTTAGAGGAGGGATGCTCGGGTTCATGATGTCCCGAAGATCCGACTCTAGGTCTCGTTCCTCCGTCTGACCTTTTTTCCTCTTCGCGCCTGTCCTCTTGCGCAGCGCCGACGATGCGCAGGAAGCTAGAGAGAACCCTGAGGCGAACGACGCCTGCGAGCAGTCACTGTCGTAGTCGACGACTCGGGCGCTCGACCTGCTGGCCGGCCTTCTCCTGACGGGAGTCATCGGCGGCGGGAGGGCCGAGGACCGCAACCTCGGGCCTGCCAATTCGCCGTCCTCGTCGAAAACGATGGCCGGGTGTATAGGCGCAAGTATATCCGCCATGGGTTCTTCCACTCCCCGTGGACAAACAAAGACGGGTGTAGTTGCCCGTTCCTCAATCTCGGCAATTGTGGTGGCTGGGATTGGACTCAACACCACTCGCGCTACGCTCCGGGTCTTGGGTGGAGTGCGCGGTAATTCTGTTCGAGGACGCGCAAAACTGGGCGTGCGCGGCCTCTCCACGACCTCCGTGGTACTAGTGGAACTGTTGCCCCCCCCAGAGACGATGGGGCTGCCGGGTCCCGTGGGACCCGAAGGGGATTCTCCAGCCGGAGACCGGCTGGTACCCCCCTGGGGTAGTGTATTTTCAATTCCGGACATTATATCATTAATTTTGGGGTTTTGCCGCCCTTATGACCGGGTATACCCCCCGGCCATGCAGCCCGTCGCCGGGCGGCTGAAGCTTAGGCTTCAGGGTAATTTTTTAACGAGGCTTTCTTCCTCGTCGCCCCTGCGCTGCGCCCCCTGAGAAGCAGAGGGTCCAGCGCAGGGGCGAAAAAAAAAAAAAAAAAAAAAAAAAAAAAAAAAAAAAAAAAAAAAAAAAAAAAAAAAAAAAAAAAAAAAAAAAAAAAAAAAAAAAAAAAAAAAAAAAAAAAAAAAAAAAAAAAAAAAAAAAAAAAAAAAAAAAAACTGTGGAGTGCGAAAACAGAGTTACAAAAAATACTAACGTGTAGGGCTCGCTCCCCCGATGCCAAAGAGCCCAAAACGAGCCCGATCGGACCGGTGGGAGACGAGAAAAAAATTAAACAAAATTGTAGGTATGGTACCGAGTTTAGATGGTAAAACCCTACCGGGTGGGTGGGGGGGCCAAAAATTGATCGGATCCCGGGGGGCGGGGTACCAGGAGAAGCGGAAAAATGGTGGCTATCCAATGGTATAAGAAAAAGCATATAGCCCCATACAAAAATCGCAAGTTATGGACCTTTGAAGATGGATCAGGTGAGTTTTTTAAGCATTTTAGTATTAATAGCTATTAATAATGTCGGTTTGAGTGTTTACCGGTACACTATATTTATGTGCGCACTCCACGCATACTAGTTAGCTAGATTACTGCTAAAAATTTGCTAGATTTGTAGTGGTTTTGAGTTTTTAGGTAATAAATTAGTATCTCAACTGACCCATTTTTTTTTTGTTAAGTCAATTGATTTACCAATTATTCCTGTGGTCCTGAATCTATTTATATTTAACGTTAGTGGGACTAGCCCCTCTGGTTCTACGCAAGCTAAGTTAATCCAAATTTGATACCAGAGGGGGGATTTTTACTACAATTTTACAGAAAATATCTTATTCTGTATTTTATTTGTGAAACTTTTTGCCTTTATTAATCGATTAAATGCGGCTTTAAACTGATAACTAAACCTGCGCCTAAACGGTGGGCGGGTGGTTAAAGTGCGTCGGAATTTATTTTTGTAAACCCGAGTTTTAAAATGGCGGCCGCCGCCGGTGCGTCGTGGCGTTATGTTTGAAAGCGAGTTATGGACTTTGTTTGCTGCGTAATAGGTTCGCAGTTTTTTAAAATATTCAAATAAAAAACGGTCCGCCCTAGCGAATTTTGATGGATTGGTGGCAGAATGAGGAAGAAATTCATTGAACAGCGTTTGGTAGCTGCTCAATGCGCACAATAACAGAATAACGAATATAAAAGTCATCGTATTATTCGCTATCACTCACCGAAGACTGAACCAACGGTGGTGTAGCGATGTCTAGATTCTTGGTAACCACTATGCACTGAAGCTACCATTATTGTTAACACAACACAAGATCTAGATTATTGGCAACCACTATGCACTGAAGCTACCATTATTGTTAACACAACACAAAACACACTAATATGGCCGTCGGCGTCATAAAATGGCACAAACAAACAGACGAACAAAGGTAAACTAAAACAATAGTGTTTTTAACGGCTGCGACGGTTATAAATTTAAAAATGGACTCGCGCAGGGCGTGTGCGTTCGCCGGGGAGCGTACCGACTGAGTGATGTGTTTAGGCACTATTACATCCACATGACCTATTCAACGGCGTCGCCTGGGTAGAGGGAATATTTGACGACCTAGAGTCGTAGCCTGGTGCTGGTGGCTACGTTTTTCTTCGTACGCTGAACTACTAATGCAATTTCTATGATAATTGTATGTGTTTATCAAACAGTTTTACTGAGCGAGTGGTATGCTACTGTTGATATTATCGATCGCTGGAGACTAACGAAAGCTTGAGCAAGTTTTAATTTAACTAGCGATCTGTGCGGATTTAGTGATGAAATATGAAGCGATAATGGAAAATGGTGAAATATCTCTCGCTGAGGGCCGGGTGGGCGGCGTGCCAAACATTGATCGGATCCCGGGGGGCGGGGTACCAGGAGAAGCGGAAAAATGGTGGCTATCCAATGGTATAAGAAAAAGCATATAGCCCCATACAAAAATCGCAAGTTATGGACCTTTGAAGATGGATCAGGTGAGTTTTTTAAGCATTTTAGTATTAATAGCTATTAATAATGTCGGTTTGAGTGTTTACCGGTACACTATATTTATGTGCGCACTCCACGCATACTAGTTAGCTAGATTACTGCTAAAAATTTGCTAGATTTGTAGTGGTTTTGAGTTTTTAGGTAATAAATTAGTATCTCAACTGACCCATTTTTTTTTTGTTAAGTCAATTGATTTACCAATTATTCCTGTGGTCCTGAATCTATTTATATTTAACGTTAGTGGGACTAGCCCCTCTGGTTCTACGCAAGCTAAGTTAATCCAAATTTGATACCAGAGGGGGGATTTTTACTACAATTTTACAGAAAATATCTTATTCTGTATTTTATTTGTGAAACTTTTTGCCTTTATTAATCGATTAAATGCGGCTTTAAACTGATAACTAAACCTGCGCCTAAACGGTGGGCGGGTGGTTAAAGTGCGTCGGAATTTATTTTTGTAAACCCGAGTTTTAAAATGGCGGCCGCCGCCGGTGCGTCGTGGCGTTATGTTTGAAAGCGAGTTATGGACTTTGTTTGCTGCGTAATAGGTTCGCAGTTTTTTAAAATATTCAAATAAAAAACGGTCCGCCCTAGCGAATTTTGATGGATTGGTGGCAGAATGAGGAAGAAATTCATTGAACAGCGTTTGGTAGCTGCTCAATGCGCACAATAACAGAATAACGAATATAAAAGTCATCGTATTATTCGCTATCACTCACCGAAGACTGAACCAACGGTGGTGTAGCGATGTCTAGATTCTTGGTAACCACTATGCACTGAAGCTACCATTATTGTTAACACAACACAAGATCTAGATTATTGGCAACCACTATGCACTGAAGCTACCATTATTGTTAACACAACACAAAACACACTAATATGGCCGTCGGCGTCATAAAATGGCACAAACAAACAGACGAACAAAGGTAAACTAAAACAATAGTGTTTTTAACGGCTGCGACGGTTATAAATTTAAAAATGGACTCGCGCAGGGCGTGTGCGTTCGCCGGGGAGCGTACCGACTGAGTGATGTGTTTAGGCACTATTACATCCACATGACCTATTCAACGGCGTCGCCTGGGTAGAGGGAATATTTGACGACCTAGAGTCGTAGCCTGGTGCTGGTGGCTACGTTTTTCTTCGTACGCTGAACTACTAATGCAATTTCTATGATAATTGTATGTGTTTATCAAACAGTTTTACTGAGCGAGTGGTATGCTACTGTTGATATTATCGATCGCTGGAGACTAACGAAAGCTTGAGCAAGTTTTAATTTAACTAGCGATCTGTGCGGATTTAGTGATGAAATATGAAGCGATAATGGAAAATGGTGAAATATCTCTCGCTGAGGGCCGGGTGGGCGGCGTGCCAAACATTGATCGGATCCCGGGGGGCGGGGTACCAGGAGAAGCGGAAAAATGGTGGCTATCCAATGGTATAAGAAAAAGCATATAGCCCCATACAAAAATCGCAAGTTATGGACCTTTGAAGATGGATCAGGTGAGTTTTTTAAGCATTTTAGTATTAATAGCTATTAATAATGTCGGTTTGAGTGTTTACCGGTACACTATATTTATGTGCGCACTCCACGCATACTAGTTAGCTAGATTACTGCTAAAAATTTGCTAGATTTGTAGTGGTTTTGAGTTTTTAGGTAATAAATTAGTATCTCAACTGACCCATTTTTTTTTTGTTAAGTCAATTGATTTACCAATTATTCCTGTGGTCCTGAATCTATTTATATTTAACGTTAGTGGGACTAGCCCCTCTGGTTCTACGCAAGCTAAGTTAATCCAAATTTGATACCAGAGGGGGGATTTTTACTACAATTTTACAGAAAATATCTTATTCTGTATTTTATTTGTGAAACTTTTTGCCTTTATTAATCGATTAAATGCGGCTTTAAACTGATAACTAAACCTGCGCCTAAACGGTGGGCGGGTGGTTAAAGTGCGTCGGAATTTATTTTTGTAAACCCGAGTTTTAAAATGGCGGCCGCCGCCGGTGCGTCGTGGCGTTATGTTTGAAAGCGAGTTATGGACTTTGTTTGCTGCGTAATAGGTTCGCAGTTTTTTAAAATATTCAAATAAAAAACGGTCCGCCCTAGCGAATTTTGATGGATTGGTGGCAGAATGAGGAAGAAATTCATTGAACAGCGTTTGGTAGCTGCTCAATGCGCACAATAACAGAATAACGAATATAAAAGTCATCGTATTATTCGCTATCACTCACCGAAGACTGAACCAACGGTGGTGTAGCGATGTCTAGATTCTTGGTAACCACTATGCACTGAAGCTACCATTATTGTTAACACAACACAAGATCTAGATTATTGGCAACCACTATGCACTGAAGCTACCATTATTGTTAACACAACACAAAACACACTAATATGGCCGTCGGCGTCATAAAATGGCACAAACAAACAGACGAACAAAGGTAAACTAAAACAATAGTGTTTTTAACGGCTGCGACGGTTATAAATTTAAAAATGGACTCGCGCAGGGCGTGTGCGTTCGCCGGGGAGCGTACCGACTGAGTGATGTGTTTAGGCACTATTACATCCACATGACCTATTCAACGGCGTCGCCTGGGTAGAGGGAATATTTGACGACCTAGAGTCGTAGCCTGGTGCTGGTGGCTACGTTTTTCTTCGTACGCTGAACTACTAATGCAATTTCTATGATAATTGTATGTGTTTATCAAACAGTTTTACTGAGCGAGTGGTATGCTACTGTTGATATTATCGATCGCTGGAGACTAACGAAAGCTTGAGCAAGTTTTAATTTAACTAGCGATCTGTGCGGATTTAGTGATGAAATATGAAGCGATAATGGAAAATGGTGAAATATCTCTCGCTGAGGGCCGGGTGGGCGGCGTGCCAAACATTGATCGGATCCCGGGGGGCGGGGTACCAGGAGAAGCGGAAAAATGGTGGCTATCCAATGGTATAAGAAAAAGCATATAGCCCCATACAAAAATCGCAAGTTATGGACCTTTGAAGATGGATCAGGTGAGTTTTTTAAGCATTTTAGTATTAATAGCTATTAATAATGTCGGTTTGAGTGTTTACCGGTACACTATATTTATGTGCGCACTCCACGCATACTAGTTAGCTAGATTACTGCTAAAAATTTGCTAGATTTGTAGTGGTTTTGAGTTTTTAGGTAATAAATTAGTATCTCAACTGACCCATTTTTTTTTTGTTAAGTCAATTGATTTACCAATTATTCCTGTGGTCCTGAATCTATTTATATTTAACGTTAGTGGGACTAGCCCCTCTGGTTCTACGCAAGCTAAGTTAATCCAAATTTGATACCAGAGGGGGGATTTTTACTACAATTTTACAGAAAATATCTTATTCTGTATTTTATTTGTGAAACTTTTTGCCTTTATTAATCGATTAAATGCGGCTTTAAACTGATAACTAAACCTGCGCCTAAACGGTGGGCGGGTGGTTAAAGTGCGTCGGAATTTATTTTTGTAAACCCGAGTTTTAAAATGGCGGCCGCCGCCGGTGCGTCGTGGCGTTATGTTTGAAAGCGAGTTATGGACTTTGTTTGCTGCGTAATAGGTTCGCAGTTTTTTAAAATATTCAAATAAAAAACGGTCCGCCCTAGCGAATTTTGATGGATTGGTGGCAGAATGAGGAAGAAATTCATTGAACAGCGTTTGGTAGCTGCTCAATGCGCACAATAACAGAATAACGAATATAAAAGTCATCGTATTATTCGCTATCACTCACCGAAGACTGAACCAACGGTGGTGTAGCGATGTCTAGATTCTTGGTAACCACTATGCACTGAAGCTACCATTATTGTTAACACAACACAAGATCTAGATTATTGGCAACCACTATGCACTGAAGCTACCATTATTGTTAACACAACACAAAACACACTAATATGGCCGTCGGCGTCATAAAATGGCACAAACAAACAGACGAACAAAGGTAAACTAAAACAATAGTGTTTTTAACGGCTGCGACGGTTATAAATTTAAAAATGGACTCGCGCAGGGCGTGTGCGTTCGCCGGGGAGCGTACCGACTGAGTGATGTGTTTAGGCACTATTACATCCACATGACCTATTCAACGGCGTCGCCTGGGTAGAGGGAATATTTGACGACCTAGAGTCGTAGCCTGGTGCTGGTGGCTACGTTTTTCTTCGTACGCTGAACTACTAATGCAATTTCTATGATAATTGTATGTGTTTATCAAACAGTTTTACTGAGCGAGTGGTATGCTACTGTTGATATTATCGATCGCTGGAGACTAACGAAAGCTTGAGCAAGTTTTAATTTAACTAGCGATCTGTGCGGATTTAGTGATGAAATATGAAGCGATAATGGAAAATGGTGAAATATCTCTCGCTGAGGGCCGGGTGGGCGGCGTGCCAAACATTGATCGGATCCCGGGGGGCGGGGTACCAGGAGAAGCGGAAAAATGGTGGCTATCCAATGGTATAAGAAAAAGCATATAGCCCCATACAAAAATCGCAAGTTATGGACCTTTGAAGATGGATCAGGTGAGTTTTTTAAGCATTTTAGTATTAATAGCTATTAATAATGTCGGTTTGAGTGTTTACCGGTACACTATATTTATGTGCGCACTCCACGCATACTAGTTAGCTAGATTACTGCTAAAAATTTGCTAGATTTGTAGTGGTTTTGAGTTTTTAGGTAATAAATTAGTATCTCAACTGACCCATTTTTTTTTTGTTAAGTCAATTGATTTACCAATTATTCCTGTGGTCCTGAATCTATTTATATTTAACGTTAGTGGGACTAGCCCCTCTGGTTCTACGCAAGCTAAGTTAATCCAAATTTGATACCAGAGGGGGGATTTTTACTACAATTTTACAGAAAATATCTTATTCTGTATTTTATTTGTGAAACTTTTTGCCTTTATTAATCGATTAAATGCGGCTTTAAACTGATAACTAAACCTGCGCCTAAACGGTGGGCGGGTGGTTAAAGTGCGTCGGAATTTATTTTTGTAAACCCGAGTTTTAAAATGGCGGCCGCCGCCGGTGCGTCGTGGCGTTATGTTTGAAAGCGAGTTATGGACTTTGTTTGCTGCGTAATAGGTTCGCAGTTTTTTAAAATATTCAAATAAAAAACGGTCCGCCCTAGCGAATTTTGATGGATTGGTGGCAGAATGAGGAAGAAATTCATTGAACAGCGTTTGGTAGCTGCTCAATGCGCACAATAACAGAATAACGAATATAAAAGTCATCGTATTATTCGCTATCACTCACCGAAGACTGAACCAACGGTGGTGTAGCGATGTCTAGATTCTTGGTAACCACTATGCACTGAAGCTACCATTATTGTTAACACAACACAAGATCTAGATTATTGGCAACCACTATGCACTGAAGCTACCATTATTGTTAACACAACACAAAACACACTAATATGGCCGTCGGCGTCATAAAATGGCACAAACAAACAGACGAACAAAGGTAAACTAAAACAATAGTGTTTTTAACGGCTGCGACGGTTATAAATTTAAAAATGGACTCGCGCAGGGCGTGTGCGTTCGCCGGGGAGCGTACCGACTGAGTGATGTGTTTAGGCACTATTACATCCACATGACCTATTCAACGGCGTCGCCTGGGTAGAGGGAATATTTGACGACCTAGAGTCGTAGCCTGGTGCTGGTGGCTACGTTTTTCTTCGTACGCTGAACTACTAATGCAATTTCTATGATAATTGTATGTGTTTATCAAACAGTTTTACTGAGCGAGTGGTATGCTACTGTTGATATTATCGATCGCTGGAGACTAACGAAAGCTTGAGCAAGTTTTAATTTAACTAGCGATCTGTGCGGATTTAGTGATGAAATATGAAGCGATAATGGAAAATGGTGAAATATCTCTCGCTGAGGGCCGGGTGGGCGGCGTGCCAAACATTGATCGGATCCCGGGGGGCGGGGTACCAGGAGAAGCGGAAAAATGGTGGCTATCCAATGGTATAAGAAAAAGCATATAGCCCCATACAAAAATCGCAAGTTATGGACCTTTGAAGATGGATCAGGTGAGTTTTTTAAGCATTTTAGTATTAATAGCTATTAATAATGTCGGTTTGAGTGTTTACCGGTACACTATATTTATGTGCGCACTCCACGCATACTAGTTAGCTAGATTACTGCTAAAAATTTGCTAGATTTGTAGTGGTTTTGAGTTTTTAGGTAATAAATTAGTATCTCAACTGACCCATTTTTTTTTTGTTAAGTCAATTGATTTACCAATTATTCCTGTGGTCCTGAATCTATTTATATTTAACGTTAGTGGGACTAGCCCCTCTGGTTCTACGCAAGCTAAGTTAATCCAAATTTGATACCAGAGGGGGGATTTTTACTACAATTTTACAGAAAATATCTTATTCTGTATTTTATTTGTGAAACTTTTTGCCTTTATTAATCGATTAAATGCGGCTTTAAACTGATAACTAAACCTGCGCCTAAACGGTGGGCGGGTGGTTAAAGTGCGTCGGAATTTATTTTTGTAAACCCGAGTTTTAAAATGGCGGCCGCCGCCGGTGCGTCGTGGCGTTATGTTTGAAAGCGAGTTATGGACTTTGTTTGCTGCGTAATAGGTTCGCAGTTTTTTAAAATATTCAAATAAAAAACGGTCCGCCCTAGCGAATTTTGATGGATTGGTGGCAGAATGAGGAAGAAATTCATTGAACAGCGTTTGGTAGCTGCTCAATGCGCACAATAACAGAATAACGAATATAAAAGTCATCGTATTATTCGCTATCACTCACCGAAGACTGAACCAACGGTGGTGTAGCGATGTCTAGATTCTTGGTAACCACTATGCACTGAAGCTACCATTATTGTTAACACAACACAAGATCTAGATTATTGGCAACCACTATGCACTGAAGCTACCATTATTGTTAACACAACACAAAACACACTAATATGGCCGTCGGCGTCATAAAATGGCACAAACAAACAGACGAACAAAGGTAAACTAAAACAATAGTGTTTTTAACGGCTGCGACGGTTATAAATTTAAAAATGGACTCGCGCAGGGCGTGTGCGTTCGCCGGGGAGCGTACCGACTGAGTGATGTGTTTAGGCACTATTACATCCACATGACCTATTCAACGGCGTCGCCTGGGTAGAGGGAATATTTGACGACCTAGAGTCGTAGCCTGGTGCTGGTGGCTACGTTTTTCTTCGTACGCTGAACTACTAATGCAATTTCTATGATAATTGTATGTGTTTATCAAACAGTTTTACTGAGCGAGTGGTATGCTACTGTTGATATTATCGATCGCTGGAGACTAACGAAAGCTTGAGCAAGTTTTAATTTAACTAGCGATCTGTGCGGATTTAGTGATGAAATATGAAGCGATAATGGAAAATGGTGAAATATCTCTCGCTGAGGGCCGGGTGGGCGGCGTGCCAAACATTGATCGGATCCCGGGGGGCGGGGTACCAGGAGAAGCGGAAAAATGGTGGCTATCCAATGGTATAAGAAAAAGCATATAGCCCCATACAAAAATCGCAAGTTATGGACCTTTGAAGATGGATCAGGTGAGTTTTTTAAGCATTTTAGTATTAATAGCTATTAATAATGTCGGTTTGAGTGTTTACCGGTACACTATATTTATGTGCGCACTCCACGCATACTAGTTAGCTAGATTACTGCTAAAAATTTGCTAGATTTGTAGTGGTTTTGAGTTTTTAGGTAATAAATTAGTATCTCAACTGACCCATTTTTTTTTTGTTAAGTCAATTGATTTACCAATTATTCCTGTGGTCCTGAATCTATTTATATTTAACGTTAGTGGGACTAGCCCCTCTGGTTCTACGCAAGCTAAGTTAATCCAAATTTGATACCAGAGGGGGGATTTTTACTACAATTTTACAGAAAATATCTTATTCTGTATTTTATTTGTGAAACTTTTTGCCTTTATTAATCGATTAAATGCGGCTTTAAACTGATAACTAAACCTGCGCCTAAACGGTGGGCGGGTGGTTAAAGTGCGTCGGAATTTATTTTTGTAAACCCGAGTTTTAAAATGGCGGCCGCCGCCGGTGCGTCGTGGCGTTATGTTTGAAAGCGAGTTATGGACTTTGTTTGCTGCGTAATAGGTTCGCAGTTTTTTAAAATATTCAAATAAAAAACGGTCCGCCCTAGCGAATTTTGATGGATTGGTGGCAGAATGAGGAAGAAATTCATTGAACAGCGTTTGGTAGCTGCTCAATGCGCACAATAACAGAATAACGAATATAAAAGTCATCGTATTATTCGCTATCACTCACCGAAGACTGAACCAACGGTGGTGTAGCGATGTCTAGATTCTTGGTAACCACTATGCACTGAAGCTACCATTATTGTTAACACAACACAAGATCTAGATTATTGGCAACCACTATGCACTGAAGCTACCATTATTGTTAACACAACACAAAACACACTAATATGGCCGTCGGCGTCATAAAATGGCACAAACAAACAGACGAACAAAGGTAAACTAAAACAATAGTGTTTTTAACGGCTGCGACGGTTATAAATTTAAAAATGGACTCGCGCAGGGCGTGTGCGTTCGCCGGGGAGCGTACCGACTGAGTGATGTGTTTAGGCACTATTACATCCACATGACCTATTCAACGGCGTCGCCTGGGTAGAGGGAATATTTGACGACCTAGAGTCGTAGCCTGGTGCTGGTGGCTACGTTTTTCTTCGTACGCTGAACTACTAATGCAATTTCTATGATAATTGTATGTGTTTATCAAACAGTTTTACTGAGCGAGTGGTATGCTACTGTTGATATTATCGATCGCTGGAGACTAACGAAAGCTTGAGCAAGTTTTAATTTAACTAGCGATCTGTGCGGATTTAGTGATGAAATATGAAGCGATAATGGAAAATGGTGAAATATCTCTCGCTGAGGGCCGGGTGGGCGGCGTGCCAAACATTGATCGGATCCCGGGGGGCGGGGTACCAGGAGAAGCGGAAAAATGGTGGCTATCCAATGGTATAAGAAAAAGCATATAGCCCCATACAAAAATCGCAAGTTATGGACCTTTGAAGATGGATCAGGTGAGTTTTTTAAGCATTTTAGTATTAATAGCTATTAATAATGTCGGTTTGAGTGTTTACCGGTACACTATATTTATGTGCGCACTCCACGCATACTAGTTAGCTAGATTACTGCTAAAAATTTGCTAGATTTGTAGTGGTTTTGAGTTTTTAGGTAATAAATTAGTATCTCAACTGACCCATTTTTTTTTTGTTAAGTCAATTGATTTACCAATTATTCCTGTGGTCCTGAATCTATTTATATTTAACGTTAGTGGGACTAGCCCCTCTGGTTCTACGCAAGCTAAGTTAATCCAAATTTGATACCAGAGGGGGGATTTTTACTACAATTTTACAGAAAATATCTTATTCTGTATTTTATTTGTGAAACTTTTTGCCTTTATTAATCGATTAAATGCGGCTTTAAACTGATAACTAAACCTGCGCCTAAACGGTGGGCGGGTGGTTAAAGTGCGTCGGAATTTATTTTTGTAAACCCGAGTTTTAAAATGGCGGCCGCCGCCGGTGCGTCGTGGCGTTATGTTTGAAAGCGAGTTATGGACTTTGTTTGCTGCGTAATAGGTTCGCAGTTTTTTAAAATATTCAAATAAAAAACGGTCCGCCCTAGCGAATTTTGATGGATTGGTGGCAGAATGAGGAAGAAATTCATTGAACAGCGTTTGGTAGCTGCTCAATGCGCACAATAACAGAATAACGAATATAAAAGTCATCGTATTATTCGCTATCACTCACCGAAGACTGAACCAACGGTGGTGTAGCGATGTCTAGATTCTTGGTAACCACTATGCACTGAAGCTACCATTATTGTTAACACAACACAAGATCTAGATTATTGGCAACCACTATGCACTGAAGCTACCATTATTGTTAACACAACACAAAACACACTAATATGGCCGTCGGCGTCATAAAATGGCACAAACAAACAGACGAACAAAGGTAAACTAAAACAATAGTGTTTTTAACGGCTGCGACGGTTATAAATTTAAAAATGGACTCGCGCAGGGCGTGTGCGTTCGCCGGGGAGCGTACCGACTGAGTGATGTGTTTAGGCACTATTACATCCACATGACCTATTCAACGGCGTCGCCTGGGTAGAGGGAATATTTGACGACCTAGAGTCGTAGCCTGGTGCTGGTGGCTACGTTTTTCTTCGTACGCTGAACTACTAATGCAATTTCTATGATAATTGTATGTGTTTATCAAACAGTTTTACTGAGCGAGTGGTATGCTACTGTTGATATTATCGATCGCTGGAGACTAACGAAAGCTTGAGCAAGTTTTAATTTAACTAGCGATCTGTGCGGATTTAGTGATGAAATATGAAGCGATAATGGAAAATGGTGAAATATCTCTCGCTGAGGGCCGGGTGGGCGGCGTGCCAAACATTGATCGGATCCCGGGGGGCGGGGTACCAGGAGAAGCGGAAAAATGGTGGCTATCCAATGGTATAAGAAAAAGCATATAGCCCCATACAAAAATCGCAAGTTATGGACCTTTGAAGATGGATCAGGTGAGTTTTTTAAGCATTTTAGTATTAATAGCTATTAATAATGTCGGTTTGAGTGTTTACCGGTACACTATATTTATGTGCGCACTCCACGCATACTAGTTAGCTAGATTACTGCTAAAAATTTGCTAGATTTGTAGTGGTTTTGAGTTTTTAGGTAATAAATTAGTATCTCAACTGACCCATTTTTTTTTTGTTAAGTCAATTGATTTACCAATTATTCCTGTGGTCCTGAATCTATTTATATTTAACGTTAGTGGGACTAGCCCCTCTGGTTCTACGCAAGCTAAGTTAATCCAAATTTGATACCAGAGGGGGGATTTTTACTACAATTTTACAGAAAATATCTTATTCTGTATTTTATTTGTGAAACTTTTTGCCTTTATTAATCGATTAAATGCGGCTTTAAACTGATAACTAAACCTGCGCCTAAACGGTGGGCGGGTGGTTAAAGTGCGTCGGAATTTATTTTTGTAAACCCGAGTTTTAAAATGGCGGCCGCCGCCGGTGCGTCGTGGCGTTATGTTTGAAAGCGAGTTATGGACTTTGTTTGCTGCGTAATAGGTTCGCAGTTTTTTAAAATATTCAAATAAAAAACGGTCCGCCCTAGCGAATTTTGATGGATTGGTGGCAGAATGAGGAAGAAATTCATTGAACAGCGTTTGGTAGCTGCTCAATGCGCACAATAACAGAATAACGAATATAAAAGTCATCGTATTATTCGCTATCACTCACCGAAGACTGAACCAACGGTGGTGTAGCGATGTCTAGATTCTTGGTAACCACTATGCACTGAAGCTACCATTATTGTTAACACAACACAAGATCTAGATTATTGGCAACCACTATGCACTGAAGCTACCATTATTGTTAACACAACACAAAACACACTAATATGGCCGTCGGCGTCATAAAATGGCACAAACAAACAGACGAACAAAGGTAAACTAAAACAATAGTGTTTTTAACGGCTGCGACGGTTATAAATTTAAAAATGGACTCGCGCAGGGCGTGTGCGTTCGCCGGGGAGCGTACCGACTGAGTGATGTGTTTAGGCACTATTACATCCACATGACCTATTCAACGGCGTCGCCTGGGTAGAGGGAATATTTGACGACCTAGAGTCGTAGCCTGGTGCTGGTGGCTACGTTTTTCTTCGTACGCTGAACTACTAATGCAATTTCTATGATAATTGTATGTGTTTATCAAACAGTTTTACTGAGCGAGTGGTATGCTACTGTTGATATTATCGATCGCTGGAGACTAACGAAAGCTTGAGCAAGTTTTAATTTAACTAGCGATCTGTGCGGATTTAGTGATGAAATATGAAGCGATAATGGAAAATGGTGAAATATCTCTCGCTGAGGGCCGGGTGGGCGGCGTGCCAAACATTGATCGGATCCCGGGGGGCGGGGTACCAGGAGAAGCGGAAAAATGGTGGCTATCCAATGGTATAAGAAAAAGCATATAGCCCCATACAAAAATCGCAAGTTATGGACCTTTGAAGATGGATCAGGTGAGTTTTTTAAGCATTTTAGTATTAATAGCTATTAATAATGTCGGTTTGAGTGTTTACCGGTACACTATATTTATGTGCGCACTCCACGCATACTAGTTAGCTAGATTACTGCTAAAAATTTGCTAGATTTGTAGTGGTTTTGAGTTTTTAGGTAATAAATTAGTATCTCAACTGACCCATTTTTTTTTTGTTAAGTCAATTGATTTACCAATTATTCCTGTGGTCCTGAATCTATTTATATTTAACGTTAGTGGGACTAGCCCCTCTGGTTCTACGCAAGCTAAGTTAATCCAAATTTGATACCAGAGGGGGGATTTTTACTACAATTTTACAGAAAATATCTTATTCTGTATTTTATTTGTGAAACTTTTTGCCTTTATTAATCGATTAAATGCGGCTTTAAACTGATAACTAAACCTGCGCCTAAACGGTGGGCGGGTGGTTAAAGTGCGTCGGAATTTATTTTTGTAAACCCGAGTTTTAAAATGGCGGCCGCCGCCGGTGCGTCGTGGCGTTATGTTTGAAAGCGAGTTATGGACTTTGTTTGCTGCGTAATAGGTTCGCAGTTTTTTAAAATATTCAAATAAAAAACGGTCCGCCCTAGCGAATTTTGATGGATTGGTGGCAGAATGAGGAAGAAATTCATTGAACAGCGTTTGGTAGCTGCTCAATGCGCACAATAACAGAATAACGAATATAAAAGTCATCGTATTATTCGCTATCACTCACCGAAGACTGAACCAACGGTGGTGTAGCGATGTCTAGATTCTTGGTAACCACTATGCACTGAAGCTACCATTATTGTTAACACAACACAAGATCTAGATTATTGGCAACCACTATGCACTGAAGCTACCATTATTGTTAACACAACACAAAACACACTAATATGGCCGTCGGCGTCATAAAATGGCACAAACAAACAGACGAACAAAGGTAAACTAAAACAATAGTGTTTTTAACGGCTGCGACGGTTATAAATTTAAAAATGGACTCGCGCAGGGCGTGTGCGTTCGCCGGGGAGCGTACCGACTGAGTGATGTGTTTAGGCACTATTACATCCACATGACCTATTCAACGGCGTCGCCTGGGTAGAGGGAATATTTGACGACCTAGAGTCGTAGCCTGGTGCTGGTGGCTACGTTTTTCTTCGTACGCTGAACTACTAATGCAATTTCTATGATAATTGTATGTGTTTATCAAACAGTTTTACTGAGCGAGTGGTATGCTACTGTTGATATTATCGATCGCTGGAGACTAACGAAAGCTTGAGCAAGTTTTAATTTAACTAGCGATCTGTGCGGATTTAGTGATGAAATATGAAGCGATAATGGAAAATGGTGAAATATCTCTCGCTGAGGGCCGGGTGGGCGGCGTGCCAAACATTGATCGGATCCCGGGGGGCGGGGTACCAGGAGAAGCGGAAAAATGGTGGCTATCCAATGGTATAAGAAAAAGCATATAGCCCCATACAAAAATCGCAAGTTATGGACCTTTGAAGATGGATCAGGTGAGTTTTTTAAGCATTTTAGTATTAATAGCTATTAATAATGTCGGTTTGAGTGTTTACCGGTACACTATATTTATGTGCGCACTCCACGCATACTAGTTAGCTAGATTACTGCTAAAAATTTGCTAGATTTGTAGTGGTTTTGAGTTTTTAGGTAATAAATTAGTATCTCAACTGACCCATTTTTTTTTTGTTAAGTCAATTGATTTACCAATTATTCCTGTGGTCCTGAATCTATTTATATTTAACGTTAGTGGGACTAGCCCCTCTGGTTCTACGCAAGCTAAGTTAATCCAAATTTGATACCAGAGGGGGGATTTTTACTACAATTTTACAGAAAATATCTTATTCTGTATTTTATTTGTGAAACTTTTTGCCTTTATTAATCGATTAAATGCGGCTTTAAACTGATAACTAAACCTGCGCCTAAACGGTGGGCGGGTGGTTAAAGTGCGTCGGAATTTATTTTTGTAAACCCGAGTTTTAAAATGGCGGCCGCCGCCGGTGCGTCGTGGCGTTATGTTTGAAAGCGAGTTATGGACTTTGTTTGCTGCGTAATAGGTTCGCAGTTTTTTAAAATATTCAAATAAAAAACGGTCCGCCCTAGCGAATTTTGATGGATTGGTGGCAGAATGAGGAAGAAATTCATTGAACAGCGTTTGGTAGCTGCTCAATGCGCACAATAACAGAATAACGAATATAAAAGTCATCGTATTATTCGCTATCACTCACCGAAGACTGAACCAACGGTGGTGTAGCGATGTCTAGATTCTTGGTAACCACTATGCACTGAAGCTACCATTATTGTTAACACAACACAAGATCTAGATTATTGGCAACCACTATGCACTGAAGCTACCATTATTGTTAACACAACACAAAACACACTAATATGGCCGTCGGCGTCATAAAATGGCACAAACAAACAGACGAACAAAGGTAAACTAAAACAATAGTGTTTTTAACGGCTGCGACGGTTATAAATTTAAAAATGGACTCGCGCAGGGCGTGTGCGTTCGCCGGGGAGCGTACCGACTGAGTGATGTGTTTAGGCACTATTACATCCACATGACCTATTCAACGGCGTCGCCTGGGTAGAGGGAATATTTGACGACCTAGAGTCGTAGCCTGGTGCTGGTGGCTACGTTTTTCTTCGTACGCTGAACTACTAATGCAATTTCTATGATAATTGTATGTGTTTATCAAACAGTTTTACTGAGCGAGTGGTATGCTACTGTTGATATTATCGATCGCTGGAGACTAACGAAAGCTTGAGCAAGTTTTAATTTAACTAGCGATCTGTGCGGATTTAGTGATGAAATATGAAGCGATAATGGAAAATGGTGAAATATCTCTCGCTGAGGGCCGGGTGGGCGGCGTGCCAAACATTGATCGGATCCCGGGGGGCGGGGTACCAGGAGAAGCGGAAAAATGGTGGCTATCCAATGGTATAAGAAAAAGCATATAGCCCCATACAAAAATCGCAAGTTATGGACCTTTGAAGATGGATCAGGTGAGTTTTTTAAGCATTTTAGTATTAATAGCTATTAATAATGTCGGTTTGAGTGTTTACCGGTACACTATATTTATGTGCGCACTCCACGCATACTAGTTAGCTAGATTACTGCTAAAAATTTGCTAGATTTGTAGTGGTTTTGAGTTTTTAGGTAATAAATTAGTATCTCAACTGACCCATTTTTTTTTTGTTAAGTCAATTGATTTACCAATTATTCCTGTGGTCCTGAATCTATTTATATTTAACGTTAGTGGGACTAGCCCCTCTGGTTCTACGCAAGCTAAGTTAATCCAAATTTGATACCAGAGGGGGGATTTTTACTACAATTTTACAGAAAATATCTTATTCTGTATTTTATTTGTGAAACTTTTTGCCTTTATTAATCGATTAAATGCGGCTTTAAACTGATAACTAAACCTGCGCCTAAACGGTGGGCGGGTGGTTAAAGTGCGTCGGAATTTATTTTTGTAAACCCGAGTTTTAAAATGGCGGCCGCCGCCGGTGCGTCGTGGCGTTATGTTTGAAAGCGAGTTATGGACTTTGTTTGCTGCGTAATAGGTTCGCAGTTTTTTAAAATATTCAAATAAAAAACGGTCCGCCCTAGCGAATTTTGATGGATTGGTGGCAGAATGAGGAAGAAATTCATTGAACAGCGTTTGGTAGCTGCTCAATGCGCACAATAACAGAATAACGAATATAAAAGTCATCGTATTATTCGCTATCACTCACCGAAGACTGAACCAACGGTGGTGTAGCGATGTCTAGATTCTTGGTAACCACTATGCACTGAAGCTACCATTATTGTTAACACAACACAAGATCTAGATTATTGGCAACCACTATGCACTGAAGCTACCATTATTGTTAACACAACACAAAACACACTAATATGGCCGTCGGCGTCATAAAATGGCACAAACAAACAGACGAACAAAGGTAAACTAAAACAATAGTGTTTTTAACGGCTGCGACGGTTATAAATTTAAAAATGGACTCGCGCAGGGCGTGTGCGTTCGCCGGGGAGCGTACCGACTGAGTGATGTGTTTAGGCACTATTACATCCACATGACCTATTCAACGGCGTCGCCTGGGTAGAGGGAATATTTGACGACCTAGAGTCGTAGCCTGGTGCTGGTGGCTACGTTTTTCTTCGTACGCTGAACTACTAATGCAATTTCTATGATAATTGTATGTGTTTATCAAACAGTTTTACTGAGCGAGTGGTATGCTACTGTTGATATTATCGATCGCTGGAGACTAACGAAAGCTTGAGCAAGTTTTAATTTAACTAGCGATCTGTGCGGATTTAGTGATGAAATATGAAGCGATAATGGAAAATGGTGAAATATCTCTCGCTGAGGGCCGGGTGGGCGGCGTGCCAAACATTGATCGGATCCCGGGGGGCGGGGTACCAGGAGAAGCGGAAAAATGGTGGCTATCCAATGGTATAAGAAAAAGCATATAGCCCCATACAAAAATCGCAAGTTATGGACCTTTGAAGATGGATCAGGTGAGTTTTTTAAGCATTTTAGTATTAATAGCTATTAATAATGTCGGTTTGAGTGTTTACCGGTACACTATATTTATGTGCGCACTCCACGCATACTAGTTAGCTAGATTACTGCTAAAAATTTGCTAGATTTGTAGTGGTTTTGAGTTTTTAGGTAATAAATTAGTATCTCAACTGACCCATTTTTTTTTTGTTAAGTCAATTGATTTACCAATTATTCCTGTGGTCCTGAATCTATTTATATTTAACGTTAGTGGGACTAGCCCCTCTGGTTCTACGCAAGCTAAGTTAATCCAAATTTGATACCAGAGGGGGGAACCTAACCTAACCTAACCTTTTTTTTTTTTTTTTTTGTTGACCGGGGGGAAATGCAGTTACGCATTCGACCACCGCCGTTGTGAAAACAACGGCGGTGGGATATGTGGGGACTCGCCCTCTCCAGTGCGTGGTATGCTGCTCATACCACGAGGAGAGGACCCTACCGCCACTAAAACCCCCCGGGTACTCCTCCTTCCGCCTTGAGTGTGAGGGCCACCGGGAATCGCTGAGAAGCGCTAACATTTCCGGTGAAACCCCCACGGCGGCCGTCCGCAGCTTGAGTGGTGCTGCGGACTCTCCGGGGCCACATTGTGTGTGGCCCGTATAACCATTGACGGGACGCCCGGAGTACTCAGGCGTCCCTCCTCCGCACGGGTCGGCCTCTAGAGGGAGCAGGGCCCATGTTCCCTACTCCCCGAGGCCGAGCCTAAGGTGGCATGCGACGGGTCTCGGCCCGCCGTCTGCGGCCAGTACGCCGCCTGCGGAGCGGGTGTGCACTGGGATCTTCCTCCCTTACCCGCTCCGCGGCCTCCTTCTGCGACATGACACGTCCACAGAAGGAGGCAACCGCCGCCCAAGACCCCTCACTCTCGACCATCTTAGAGATGATGGTCGGTAGTGAGAGGTCGGAACCCACGACTCCGATGAGCTCGGCGCGCTCCTCGGTCCACGCCGGACACACCTCCACGGTGTGCTGCGCCGTATCATCCGTGCCCCCGCAGTGGTGGCACCGAGTGTCCGGCTCCCTCTGTGCCACATTGCACAGGTAGTGACCAAAACAGCCATGGCCTGATACCACCTGTGCAATGTGGTAGGACATCGCGCCCCATTTGCGACCGGCCCACTTTAAAAGGTGGGGCCGGATCGCCTCAACGACGCGTGATCCGCTCCCTGACGCGGCTTCCAGCCGCTCTTGCCAACTCCGGAGGGTCTGGCGACGGACTTCATTCCGCCACCGTGCAATGCCCTCCGGGAAGGGGTCGCGACCAGAACGCGCCCCCTCACACCTCCGCCGGTACGCGGCGGCCAACGCCTGCGCCTCCAGGTCCCACGGAGGGGAACCCGCCAGGAGGCAGGCCGCATTGAAGGCGACCGTGCGGTAGGCGCGGGACGCCCTGATGGCCATGACCCGCTGCGGACGTCGCAGCAGGGCCACGTTTTGCCTATCCAGGGCGTCGACCCAAATGGGGGCGCCATATAACGCCATGGAGCGGATCACGCCCGAATACAACTTTCTGCAGATGCTCCCGGGCTTGCCAAGGTTTGGCAACAAACCTCCAAGAGCACCTGCCGTCGCCACCAACTTCGGGGCCAACTGTGAAAAGTGGCCCCTAAAATTCCATCTGCTGTCGAGGACAATGCCGAGGTAACGCATTTTGTCCCCGACAGCGATGGTCACACCCCCCACCACAAGGTGGGAGCCTGCCGGCGGCGCCCGCCGAGGCCCATGGAAAGCAAGGGCCTCGGTTTTATTGAGCGCCACCTGCAGGCCCAAACAACGAATTCGGGCGACCACCTGCGCCACTCCAGCAGTGGCCAGGATAGTCGCCCGCCGATGGTCGGCGCCGCGGGCGGTCACTAGGGTGTCGTCAGCGTATGCTATTACGCTGACACCCCGAAGACCGCGCGCCCGCAGCGCCCAATCGAACCCGATGTTCCACAGGAGCGGCCCCAATACCGACCCCTGTGGAACACCTCGAGAGACGGCCCAGCAGCCCGTCCCTCCGCCAGACGTCGGGTACACTACCTCCCTATTTTGAAGGTAGTGACCCACTAATTCACGCAGATACCTGGGCACCCCGTGGTGCCTAAGGCCCTCCATGATACACGCCCACGGGAGGGTGTTGAAGGCGTTTTTGATGTCAAGTGACACCGCCAACAACACCTCTCCCCGGCTGGTCGCCTCCTCCGACAACTCCCGCACCCTAGCAATCGCGTCCACGGTCGACCGACCCTGGCGGAACCCGTACTGGTCCGCGTATAGGTCGGGACCGACCTCACTGAGATGTTTTGTGAGGCGGGACGCGATCACTCTCTCCATCAGCTTGCCCACCTCGCTCAACAAAACGATTGGGCGATAGGCTGATGGAGACTCCGCAGGCCGCCCGTCCTTAGGAAGAAGGACGAGACGACCGGACTTCCAGGGCGCGGGAAAGCGACCCTGCCGCAGGCACGCCGTGAAGAGGGCAAGCACCACGGGCTCCAATTCCTCCATTGCGAGTGCCCAGGCACGTCCGGGCACTCCGTCCGGCCCGGGGGCGGTGTTCTTGACGGCCATTCTGGCCACAGCCGCCCCCAACTCCGCCTGTGTTACATCAGGCGGAGTCTCTTCTTCGTCGTCGTCGTCGTCGGCGTCGGCTCGCCCGGCACCAGTTGGCCCGGCCATAGAAGGCGGCGAAAACTCCTCTTGACTGGGGAACAGCTCCTCCACAACAGACTGGAGGAGCTCGGGCTGGAGGCTCTCCGTTACTGGAGGCGCCCAGGGGCGCAGTTTACGTCGCACCCCTTTGTAAGGACGCCCCCACGGATCTCTGTCTATGGCCTCCAGCGTGCTCGCCCAGCCATCGTCCTTCGCCTGGCCTATGGCCGCGCTCAACTGGCGCTTGGACTCCCGATAGAGGGCGTAGGCCTCTGCAACGTGGGCCTCATCCCTCGGCCTCCGACGGTTAGTGCGGGTGTAGACGCGCCGCGCCGCAGTGCAGTCAGTGCGCAACTGCGCAATGGCGGCGCTCCACCAATACACCCGCCGCCTCGGTGGACACGGGCGAACCCGGGGCATGGAAAAGTCGCAGACGCGAACCATGGCCTCTCCGAGCTCACCCGCAACAGCGTCCACATCGGAGGACGGGTCACAAGGACTTGCGACCCACGCCTGCAGTATCGCCGCCTCCCTCAGGAGCTCGCGGTCGAGCCGACCGAGCGCCCAACGTGGACCCTCCCTTCTGGGAGCTGGAACAGGGCGGGCGGTCAAAGCCGCAGAGGATGCGGAGAGTCCGAAGCCGATATATCGGTGATCGGACAAAGTCTCCACATCCTCGAGGACTCTCCAGTCCTGGACACGGCGGGCAAGGGCGGAGGACGCAAAAGACACGTCCACGATTGATCCGCCCTGTTGCCTCACGCACGTGTCCACGGAGCCACGGTTGAGGACCACCAGGCCCTGCTCCACCGCCCAGTCTTCCAGAAGCCGACCTCGGGGATCCGACGCAGGACAGCCCCAGGCCACCGACTTAGCGTTGAGGTCACCCACCACCAACACGTCGGTGCCACACCTCCTCAGCAGGCGACCGACCTCGCCGAGGAACACCTCGAACTCGGCCAACCCGCGATTCGGTGAGAAATAGGCACCGACTACGGTGAGTGACCCCAAAGCGGCCTTCACAAACCCCCGCCCTCTGACGATGTTAGAAAAGGGCGGGGCGCCGACCGACGACGACGAGACGATGGCTACCAAGCCGTCCCGGTCCCCGACAAAATTGGGTCTGTCAGGGACCATATACGGCTCGGCAGCGACAGCAACGTAGATCAACCGCTCCGCCATGGACTGCAGGAAGAGGTCCTGAGCCCTGGCGCAGCGGTTGAGGTTGCTCTGAAGGAGATGGATCACGGACCTATCCATTATGGGCCGTGTCCATCTCCTCAACCGACTGTGCTGGAGCCGCCTGCCTCACAGGAGCCCCAGACCACGGCGTCCCCTTCTTGGGCGGCGCCTTGCACAATTTCGAGCCGACGCTATGGTCGGCCCGTCTACCAGCCGAAGTGCAGAGGACGCACTTCGGCTTTTCAGCGGTGCAGGACGCCGCCCGGTGTCCCGGTAAGGAGCACCTGTAGCACAGGCCACTCCTGTCCTCATCGGCACACCTGCAGCCAACGTGGCCAGGGACGAGGCAGCGATAGCATCGAAGCGGCCGAGGCTCCAAAACATGGACCTGGGCCGACACCATCCCCACCAGGAAGCGCTCCGCCCGCTGCAGTTTGATGGCTGCAGGCACCGGGACACCACACACAATTGTGCCGAAGCCGGACGGCCCTCGGCGAACTTCGCCCGCCCTGACACTGGCGACGGGACACTCCCCAACTCTCGCCAGAGCCTCAGCAGCCTCCTCTGCTGTGGTGCAGTCGTCGAGGCCACTGAGGCGGACCCGCACACATTTCTCTGGGATAGAGACCCTTGCCAGTGCCGGATCCATGTGCTCCGACAACTTTGCGGCAAGGGCCTCCGCCTTCGCCCGGCTCTCCGCTCCTGGGATTTCGAAGACGCGACCCCCAGTTAAGGCCACTCTGCCCCGCACGTCGGTGATGCCCAGGTCCGCCATCTTGACGTTCTGGCGAGCCCGGGACATCACCTCCGCATATGTGGTGCCACTCTTCTCTGCCTCTGGAGACAGGGTGACCACCACCACCGATGAACGCGGAGGACGGAGCCTCCCACTGCGCTTCTTTTTGCGGCGCGGAGCTGAAGGCACTGCAGCAGCGCGCTCGCGCTGGCGCCGCTTTCGCCTGGCGCTCGCGCTCTCCTTGGTTTGCCAGCCCTCTGTATCGGGGCTGGGCTGGACCGGTGCAGGAGCAGCGGAATCAACAGGTGCGGCAGGGGCAGTCGCAGTAGACTGCGCCGTCTTCTTGCCCTTGCCCTTACCCTTGGGTTGGGTTGCTTGGGCAGAGGCAGCAGGTACAGCTGCCGATTTTGATGCCCCTGACACAGGGGCCGGCCGCTTTACGGTGGCGGCGTAGCTTGTGGAGGCCACCGGCTCGGCCAACGCTGCCTCTCTTCTCCTGTCCGCAGCCAAAGGCGGCCGCGGCGTCGGCTGCACCGGAGGGAGCCGGAAGGTAGCCCCCACCCATTGCTTCATTTGCTCCATGAGCATCCTGCTCATGGTAGCAAAGTAAGGCGGAAGCTCTGCCTCCCCCGATGCAGCCGCCGACGTTGTTGGCGGCGCTTGCGCCTTTTGGCTGCGGGCCTTGTCGGCCGCCAACTCCTCCGTCCGCCGCTCCAACGCAGCAATGCGCTCCTTTAGGGAGCGGTTCTGCTCCCTGAGCAGCTGCACCTCTTCCGAGGTCGTCCGTCGCTGATATGCCTCCAGGACATCCTGAAGGCCTCGGGCAGCAATCTTAAGGGCCTTTTGGCAGGTGCCCTTAAGATTGCTTGACTTTTTCGCCACGTCGAGGATAGTCTCGACATGGCGAGCAGCCAGCTCCTGGGGGTCCAGGTCAACCCCACCTGCAACTGGAGAGACAGGAATGGACTTCTGTCTCTCCCCCAGCTCTTCGGCAAGCTGCCTCTCCGCTTGGAGCTTCATGAGCTCGCGCTCCGCTCTGGCCAGCTCTTGTTTGGCCTTAGCCAAACCGACAAACTCTCCCGTCGTGGGAGGGCGGCCTCTTCCCCGCTTCCCCAGAAGCTTGGGAGCCTTCGGTTGGCCAGGGGCAGGCCCTCCATCCGAGTCAAACTCTGACGACTCCGACGCAGACAGGTTTGGACTAGGCCGCTCCTGACTCCGCTTTCTCCCAATTGGTGAGGAGACTCTCTCCTCACCCTCAGTCACTGTCACCAGTGAGCTGGTGGACGATGCACTGGACAACCGTCCAGACATCATGTCCTCGATCCGCGGAATGCGGACCACGGGAACACGATCCCCGACCGACGGTTGGTCGTCGGTCCTCATGGGGCTTACGCCCCGTGCGGCGTCACTGACGCTCGCCCTCTTCGCCATGCTTCCTCCTCCTCTCGTCATTAGTTTTTTATTATTTTGTGAACAATCCATACTAGTCCCACGAGTCGGGTCAAACTAAATGGTCCACCGCGGGGTGATGCCCATTCCCGCGGTAAGGCAACTACGCCCGGCCAGCGCCACGCTCGACCGGGGTTGCACCGTTTGCGACGGAGTAACGCCTCCGCCATCCACCTCTCGCCACGGTACGACAGCTTAGGTTGCGGCATTTTTTAGAGAGGTTTGCATCCTCGCGACCCGGGCGGTTAAGCCAAGGCCCCCGGTCCCCAAAACATGACTGGGGATTACGGGTTGGGAGCAAGCTCCCCGACCGACGGTTAGGCCGGTCCGCCGAACCCTCAAAGGTTCTCCCACAGAATGGGGAGTAAAAACAACGTATGTGGGGGGCCCAAAAAGACCCACCCACCAATGAGGACCAACTGGATCCCCATTATTAACAACGGATGGGCCTCAATAGAGACCCACCTGCCGCTGAAGCCCAAAAAGACTCCAGCGACGACAAACAACAATAAATATTTGTGAGGCCCAATAGGACCCCACCCCAACAACAAAAACAAAAACAACTGTATAAATAAAATATCACAGTTAAAACAACGTGCAGGGGCGATCAATCCGCCACACCTGCCGCGGGTCTCCAGTATTAAAACGAGACCCGCTCCGTCTGGCCAGCTGTTAGCCGCCGACCACCAACAAAAGATTGGTGGCCGCCGTTGCCCAGGGTGCACCACGAGGAGGTCGCTGAAGCCATCGCACCCCAACCTAACCTAACCTAACCTAACCTAACCTAACCTAACCTAACCTAACCTAACCTAACCTAACCTAACCTAACCTAACCTAACCTTTTTTTTTTTTTTTTTTTTTTTTTTTTTTTGACCGGGGGGAAATGCTGTTACGCATTCGACCACCGCCGTTGTGAAAACAACGGCGGTGGGATATGTGGGGACTCGCCCTCTCCAGTGCGTGGTATGCTGCTCATACCACGAGGAGAGGACCCTACCGCCACTAAAACCCCCCGGGTACTCCTCCTTCCGCCTTGAGTGTGAGGGCCACCGGGAATCGCTGAGAAGCGCTAACATTTCCGGTGAAACCCCCACGGCGGCCGTCCGCAGCTTAGTGGTGCCGCGGACTCTCCGGGGCCACATTGTGTGTGGCCCTTGTAACCATTGACGGGACGCCCGGAGTACTCAGGCGTCCCTCCTCCGCACGGGTCGGCCTCTAGAGGGAGCAGGGCCCATGTTCCCTACTCCCCGAGGCAGAGCCTAAGGCGGCATGCGACGGGTCTCGGCCCGCCGTCTGCGACCAGTACGCCGCCTGCGGAGCGGGTGTGCACTGGGATCTTCCTCCCTTACCCGCTCCGCGGCCTCCTTCTGCGACATGACACGTCCACAGAAGGAGGCAACCGCCGCCCAAGACCCCTCACTCTCGACCATCTTAGAGATGATGGTCGGTAGTGAGAGGTCGGAACCCACGACTCCGATGAGCTCGGCGCGCTCCTCGGTAAACGCCGGACACACCTCTACGGTGTGTTGCGCCGTATCATCGGTGCCCCCGCAGTGGTGGCACCGAGTGTCCGGCTCCCTCTGTGCCACATTGCACAGGTAGTGACCAAAACAGCCATGGCCTGATACCACCTGTGCAATGTGGTAGGACATCGCGCCCCATTTGCGACCGGCCCACTTTAAAAGGTGGGGCCGGATCGCCTCTACGACGCGCGATCCGCTCCCTGACGCGGCTTCCAGCCGCTCTTGCCAACTCCGGAGGGTCTGGCGACGGACTTCACTCCGCCACCGTGCAATGCCCTCCGGGAAGGGGTCGCGACCAGAACGCGCCCCCTCACACCTCCGCCGGTACGCGGCGGCCAACGCCTGCGCCTCCAGGTCCCACGGAGGGGAACCCGCCAGGAGGCAGGCCGCATTGAAGGCGACCGTGCGGTAGGCGCGGGACGCCCTGATGGCCATGACCCGCTGCGGACGTCGCAGCAGGGCCACGTTATGCCTATCCAGGGCGTCGACCCAAATGGGGGCGCCATATAACGCCATGGAGCGGATCACGCCCGAATACAACTTTCTGCAGATGCTCCCGGGCTTGCCAAGGTTTGGCAACAAACCTCCAAGAGCACCTGCCGTCGCCACCAACTTCGGGGCCAACTGTGAAAAGTGGCCCCTAAAATTCCATCTGCTGTCGAGGACAATGCCGAGGTAACGCATTTTGTCCCCGACAGCGATGGTCACACCCCCCACCACAAGGTGGGAGCCTGCCGGCGGCGCCCGCCGAGGCCCATGGAAAGCAAGGGCCTCGGTTTTATTGAGCGCCACCTGCAGGCCCAAACAACGAATTCGGGCGACCACCTGCGCCACTCCAGCAGTGGCCAGGATAGTCGCCCGCCGATGGTCGGCGCCGCGGGCGGTCACTAGGGTGTCGTCAGCGTATGCTATTACGCTGACACCCCGAAGACCGCGCGCCCGCAGCGCCCAATCGAACCCGATGTTCCACAGGAGCGGCCCCAATACCGACCCCTGTGGAACACCTCGAGAGACGGCCCAGCAGCCCGTCCCTCCGCCAGACGTCGGGTACACTACCTCCCTATTTTGAAGGTAGTGACCCACTAATTCACGCAGATACCTGGGCACCCCGTGGTGCCTAAGGCCCTCCATGATACACGCCCACGGGAGGGTGTTGAAGGCGTTTTTGATGTCAAGTGACACCGCCAACAACACCTCTCCCCGGCTGGTCGCCTCCTCCGACAACTCCCGCACCCTAGCAATCGCGTCCACGGTCGACCGACCCTGGCGGAACCCGTACTGGTCCGCGTATAGGTCGGGACCGACCTCACTGAGATGTTTTGTGAGGCGGGACGCGATCACTCTCTCCATCAGCTTGCCCACCTCGCTCAACAAAACGATTGGGCGATAGGCTGATGGAGACTCCGCAGGCCGCCCGTCCTTAGGAAGAAGGACGAGACGACCGGACTTCCAGGGCGCGGGAAAGCGACCCTGCCGCAGGCACGCCGTGAAGAGGGCAAGCACCACGGACTCCAATTCCTCCATTGCGAGTGCCCAGGCACGTCCGGGCACTCCGTCCGGCCCGGGGGCGGTGTTCTTGACGGCCATTCTGGCCACAGCCGCCCCCAACTCCGCCTGTGTTACATCAGGCGGAGTCTCTTCTTCGTCGTCGTCGTCGTCGGCGTCGGCTCGCCCGGCACCAGTTGGCCCGGCCATAGAAGGCGGCGAAAACTCCTCTTGACTGGGGAACAGCTCCTCCACAACAGACTGGAGGAGCTCGGGCTGGAGGCTCTCCGTTACTGGAGGCGCCCAGGGGCGCAGTTTACGTCGCACCCCTTTGTAAGGACGCCCCCACGGATCTCTGTCTATGGCCTCCAGCGTGCTCGCCCAGCCATCGTCCTTCGCCTGGCCTATGGCCGCGCTCAACTGGCGCTTGGACTCCCGATAGAGGGCGTAGGCCTCTGCAACGTGGGCCTCATCCCTCGGCCTCCGACGGTTAGTGCGGGTGTAGACGCGCCGCGCCGCAGTGCAGTCAGTGCGCAACTGCGCAATGGCGGCGCTCCACCAATACACCCGCCGCCTCGGTGGACACGGGCGAACCCGGGGCATGGAAAAGTCGCAGACGCGAACCATGGCCTCTCCGAGCTCACCCGCAACAGCGTCCACGTCGGAGGACGGGTCACAAGGACTTGCGACCCACGCCTGCAGTATCGCCGCCTCCCTCAGGAGCTCGCGGTCGAGCCGACCGAGCGCCCAACGCGGACCCTCCCTTCTGGGAGCTGGAACAGGGCGGGCGGTCAAAGCCGCAGAGGATGCGGAGATGCCGAAGCCGATATATCGGTGATCGGACAAAGTCTCCACATCCTCGAGGACTCTCCAGTCCTGGACACGGCGGGCAAGGGCGGGGGACGCAAAAGACACGTCCACGATTGATCCGCCCTGTTGCCTCACGCACGTGTCCACGGAGCCACGGTTGAGGACCACCAGGCCCTGCTCCACCGCCCAGTCTTCCAGAAGCCGACCTCTGGGATCCGACGCAGGACAGCCCCAGGCCACCGACTTAGCGTTGAGGTCACCCACCACCAACACGTCGGTGCCACACCTCCTCAACAGGCGACCGACCTCGCCGAGGAACACCTCGAACTCGGCCAACCCGCGATTCGGTGAGAAATAGGCACCGACTACAGTGAGCGACCCCAAAGCGGCCTTCACAAACCCCCGCCCTCTGACGATGTTAGAAAAGGGTGGGGCGCCGACCGACGACGACGAAACAATGGCTACCAAGCCGTCCCGGTCCCCGACAAAATTGGGTCTGTCAGGGACCATATACGGCTCGGCAGCGACAGCGACGTAGATCAACCGCTCCGCCATGGACTGCAGGAAGAGGTCCTGAGCCCTGGCGCAGCGGTTGAGATTACTCTGAAGGAGATGGATCACGGACCTATCCATTATGGGCCGTGTCCATCTCCTCAACCGACTGTGCTGGAGCCGCCTGCCTCACAGGAGCCCCAGACCACGGCGTCCCCTTCTTGGGCGGCGCCTTGCACAATTTCGAGCCGACGCTATGGTCGGCCCGTCTACCAGCCGAAGTGCAGAGGACGCACTTCGGCTTTTCAGCGGTGCAGGACGCCGCCCGGTGTCCCGGTAAGGAGCACCTGTAGCAGAGGCCACTCCTGTCCTCGTCGGCACACCTGCAGCCAACATGGCCAGCGACGAGGCAGCGATAGCATCGCAGCGGCCGAGGCTCCAAAACATGGACTTGGGCCGACACCATACCCACCAAAAAGCGCTCCGCCCGCTGCAGCTTAATGGCTGCAGGTACCGGGACACCACAAACAATTGTGCCGAAGCCGGACGGCCCTCGGCGAACTTCGCCCGCCCTGACACTGGCGACGGGACACTCCCCAACTCTCGCCAGAGCCTCAGCAGCCTCTTCTGCCGTGGTGCAGTCGTCGAGGCCACTGAGGCGGACACGCACGCATTTCTCCGGAATTGAGACCCTTGCCATTGCCGGATCCATATGCTCCGACAACTTTGCGGCAAGGGCCTCCGCCTTCGCCCGGCTCTCCGCTCCTGGGATTTCAAAAACTCGACCCCCAGTTAGGGCCACTCTGCCCCGCACGTCCGTGATGCCCAGGTCCGCCATCTTAACGTTCTGGCGAGCCTGGTACATCACCTCCGCGTACGTGGTGCCACTCTTCTCCGCCTCCGGAGAGAGGGTGACAACCACCACCGATGAACGCGGAGGACGGAGCCTCCCACTGCGCTTCTTCTTGCGGCGCGGAACTGCTGGCACCGCAGCAGCGCGCTCGCGCTGGCGCCGCTTTCGTCTGGCGCTCGCGCTCTCCTTGGTCTGCCAGCCCTCTGTATCGGGGCTGGGCTGGACCGGTGCAGGAGCAGCGGAAGCAACAGGTGCGGCAGGGGCAGTCGCAGTAGACTGCGCCGTCTTCTTGCCCTTACCCTTGGATTGGGTTGCTTGGGCAGAGGCAGCAGGTACAGCTGCCGATTTTGATGCCCCTGACACAGGGGCCGGCCGCTTTACGGTGGCAGCGTAGCTGGTGGAGGCCACCGGCTCGGCCAACGCCGCCTCTCTTCTCCTGTCCGCAGCCAAAGGTGGCCGCGGCGTCGGCTGCAGTGGAGGGAGCTGGAAAGTAGCCCCCACCCACTGCTTCATTTGCTCCATGAGCATCCTGCTCATGGTAGCAAAGTAGGGCGGAAGCTCCGCCCCACCCGATGCAGCCGCCGACGTTGTTGGCGGCGCTTGCGCCTTTTGACTGCGGGCCTTGTCGGCCACCAGCTCCTCCGTTCGCCGCTCCAGAGCAGCAATGCGCTCCTTTAGAGAGCGGTTCTGCTCTCTGAGCAGCCGTACCTCTTCCGAGGCAGTCCGAGCCTGATATCCCTCCAGGACATCCTGGAGGCCTCGGGCAGCAATCTTAAGGGCCTTCTGGCAGGTGCCCTTAAGATTTGACGACTTTTTCGCCACGTCGAGGATAGTTTCGACGTGGCGAGCAGCCAACTCCTGGGGGTCCAGGTCGACCCCACCTGCAACTGGAGAGACAGGAATGGACTTCTGTCTCTCCTCCAGCTCTTCAGCAAGCTGCCTTTCGGCCTGCAGCTTCATCAGCTCGCGCTCGGCTCTGGCCAGCTCCTGTTTGGCCTTAGCCAAACCGACAAACTCTCCCGTCGTGGGAGGGCGGCCTCTTCCCCGCTTCCCCAGAAGCTTGGGAGCCTTCGGTTGGCCAGGGGCAGGCCCTCCATCCGAGTCAAACTCCGACGACTCCGACGCAGACAGGTTTGGACACGGCCGCTCCTGACTCCGCTTTCTCCCAATTGGTGAGGAGACTCTCTCCTCACCCTCAGTCACTGTCACCAGTGAGCTGGTGGACGATGCACTGGACAACCGTCCAGACATCGTTTCCTCGATCCGCGGAATGCGGACCACGGGAACACGTTCCCCGACCGACTGTTGGTCGTCGATCCTCATGGGGCTTACGCCCCTCGCGGCGTCACTGACGCTCGCCCTCTTCTGCTGACTTCCTCCTCCTCTCGTCGTTGGTTTTATGTTTTTTAATTGAGATTCCATACTAGTCCCACGAGTCGGGTCAATTTAAGTGGTCCACCGCGGGGTGATGCCCATTCCCGCGGCAAGGCAACTACGCCCGGCCAGCGCCACGCTCGACCGGGGTTGCACCGTTTGCGACGGAGTAACGCCTCCGCCATCCACCTCTCGCCACGGTACGACAGCTTAGGTTGCGGCATTTTTTAGAGAGGTTTGCATCCTCGCGACCCGGGCGGTTAAGCCAAGGCCCCCGGTCCCCAAAACATGACTGGGGATTACGGGTTGGGAGCAAGCTCCCCGACCGACGGTTAGGCCGGTCCGCCGAACCACCAAGGTTCTCCCACAAAACGGGGAGCAAAACAACATATGTGGGGGGCCCAAAAAGACCCACCCACCAATGAGGACCAACAGGGTCCCCATAATTAACAACGGATGGGCCTCAATAGAGACCCACCTGCCGCTGAAGCCCAAAAAGACTCCAGCGACGACAAACAACAATAAATATTTGTGAGGCCCAATAGGACCCCACCCCAACAACAAAAATAAAAACAACTGTATAAATAAAATATCACAGTGTATGACTACATGCAGGGGCGATCAATCCGCCACACCTGCCGCGGGTCTCCAGTATTAAAACGAGACCCGCTCCGTCTGGCCAGCTGTTAGCCGCCGACCACCAACAAAAGATTGGTGGCCGCCGTTGCCCAGGGTGCACCACGAGGAGGTCGCTGAAGCCATCGCACCCCAACCTAACCTAACCTAACCTAACCTAACCTAACCTAACCTAACCTAACCTAACCTAACCTAACCTAACCTTTTTTTTTTTTTTTTTTTTTTTTTTTTTTTTTTTTTTTTTTTTTTTTTTTTTTTTTTTTTTACGTGGTGGAAATCTTTGATAGACTTCCCACCGTCTTGGGGAAAGACGGTGGGGGAGTGTGGGACTCCTTCATTTGCACCCGGCTCTATGTAGCGAGCGAGCCGGGGCATCCGGTACCCACTAAAACCACCACGGTAGCCAGCCTCGGACACATCTGGCGGTGGCCCCGGGGACTCGAAATGATCGACAACCAGGACCACCACCATGCGTCTAGTCTCGAGGATCGAGACTCCTCTCGGGAGGGGCAATAATTGGGCCCCTCCCCTGCGCCTTTGCGCATATGTAGGTAACCAGCGGCTACGACTGGTTACCTCTTCCCGGGATCGCTGGGAAATGACGGCCAGAGTCCCCACTCTGACCGCCGCGACCCCAAGGGCAGCGTATTATTACGCCGCGAGGCGTTCTCGCACTATCTTTTGATAGCGCTGTGGCGCCGAACCCATGAATTAGATTCGGCGCCACACTTTCTCGCCAGCGACACTATGGTCGCCGGCCCCGACCCCGCACTCTTCTACGTGCGGGGTCGGAACGCTCCCTCTCGCGCTCAGCGGTCTCCTTCTGGAGCATAACCGCTTCACAGAAGGAGACCACTGCTCTCCAGGAGTCTCTCGCCGCCAACATGGCCGTGATAACGGCCGGCGGCGAGAGGTCAGGCCCGATAGTGTTGACCAGGACTCGGCGCTCGGAGGCCCACGCTGGGCACTCCTCGAGCGTGTGTTGAGCCGAGTCCCGGTCGCTGCCGCAATGATGACACGCGGCAGTGGGCTCCCTCCCTATTCTATTAAGGTACTCACCGAAGCAACCATGTCCGGTGAGTACCTGTGTCAGCCTGAAGGTGACTCCGACAAACTTCTTCTCGAGCCAGGCCTCGAAGCTGGGAATTATAGCGTTTACGACGCGCTGGCGCGAGCAGCGTGGCAATTCGAGCCGCTCGCGCCACAACTCCAGCGCTCGCCTATGCGCTCCTCGGCGCACCTCGAGCGGGTCTGCCGCGTCCCCGCCCTGGCGAGAATGGAACCGGTCGTAAACTTCCGTGTCCATCCCCGCCAAGATGTCAAAGGGCGGGAAACGCGCCAGAGTAGTCGCCGCCTCAAAGGATATTGTGCGGTATCCCCTCGCGATCCTTATGGCCACCACGCGCTGCAGGCTATTAAGTAACTGTCTGCAGCGGGAGGCGCCCGTCAGCCTATCCGACCACACGGGCGCCCCATAGAGGGCCATGGATCTCAGGACACCGCCATAGAGACGGCGAATCTCCTCCCGGGGTCCCCCGAGATTGGGCAGCAGCCTCTGGAGAGCACCTGCTGCCTTTTGGACTCGGGGGACCAAACGCTCGAAGTGAGCCTCGAAAGTCCATCGGCCGTCAAGGATTAGGCCGAGGTATTTTATGGTGGGTGTTAACGCACACAGCGAAAATGGTACACGCACACATCTGCACCGCGCCCCCCGCCTTCGTCGACGCCACTTGCGGACCGACCGCGCTATGCATAACATTCGCTCTGTAATATTTTTAATAAATAGTTCATAAGATAAGTTTGTGAGTTATTGAAGGTTCCAACAAGCTATCCTACAACAATATAAACTAAACATTTCTAACAATTTGGACACATCGACCGGATTTAAAGAACTACATACAACTCAAGCGCAAGAAATAACAGACGCCGAGTCAAGGTCACGGACAGCGCGGCAACGTGTAACGTTTGGCGGCGTGGTATCGAATGTTCGAGAACGGTTTTCTGCAAGTCACCGTCGAAACAATATTTTTACGACAATACGCATTATTGAATAACTTCACAAAAGAAGACAAATACATTATTTGATTGATTCAAGATCTTTAGCGACGTTAATGACGACATTACGCAATCTTGGATTATAATCAAGACACGCAAGATATTCAACCGAAGCATCCGAGGAAATTCATGTGAAACAGCAAATAAAAGTGGTCATTAGTGAATTGACACAGCCACACTTTATGGATACATGCTCATATCGCAAGAAATACCAACGTGGAATAAGCACATTGTGAGTTCGTTCCATATTTTTCCCTCCATTAATCATTGCATTAAGTATAATACCTATTAAAATACAGTTAGTAACGTACCTAAGTCATTTACGTTGCAATCTGTGCCTACGCATTCAACGAATTAATCGCATAACCTTTATATAGGTAAATACCTAACATCTCCCATTATTTGTAATAATAATATATTAGATGGGTACCTACTTATTTTAATACATTCCCTGCATTACATGCCTACTTCATTGCATTAATTAATCTATTACCAAGATTAACATAATTTAGCGGTGAATAAATTTATACCTAACTACCTACTTATTGATTTCGTAATCGTAATTCGTTACAACGGTGCTACATACGAAAAAATCCTTTACAAAGGCACTTAATAAATAAGTAAATAGGCATCAATTACATAAAATTCCCCCTGCATTCCAGCTTTCACACCTTATTGATCATCGATCAAGCTAACCATCGCTTTCACACGCGCCGCACTGCGCTGCGCGGGTGCGGTAGCTACCTACTCCTAAGGTCAACGCTACGCCTCGCTCGCTCAGCTGATTTCGCATGTGCACACTTCGCTTCTTGATCGGCACTCATACGCATTTAAGTATACGCACATTTATTTGTTTACTTCTGTTGCATTTTGGATGTGAACTTGTTTTTATTGTATCATTGCATTGACACTTAATTCACAGGCTTATTGTTGCATATTGGAGTACTCTGGTAATTCATTAATTTATTCATTAAACATTAAACCAAGCCTCTTTCATTCAAAATGTCAACTACATATAAAGATCTTAAAAGGAAACGTTCTTCCTACAAGGCTAAACTAACGCAATTTAAAAACTTTTTAGAAAAGATTTCATTATGCACTGATCTTAACAGCACCCAAATAGCTGAACTTAATTTAAGATTAGGAAAGATTGAGGAAATGTACAATGAATATGATTGTGTACAGTGTAGTATAGAAAGTCAAACGGACATTACAGATGAGGAGAGTGAACCAGAGTACAAAGAACGTGAGGAGTTTGAAAGCAACTTCTTCACGACGGTTGCCAGTGCCAGAGACTTGTTGAACAGGAACACTTCAGCTACTGGGATCAACTCGGACAAATCTTCTGTGACAGGTTCAATGCCAACAGCAGGTGGGCCAAGCTTAAAGTTACCTATTATACACTTACCTACCTTTTCTGGGCGGTATCAGGAATGGTTGGAATTCCATGATACATACATATCATTAATTCATGAAAATGACAGCATACCAAAAATAAATAAATTTCATTATCTAAGGTCTGCATTAAGAGATAATGCTAAACAAGTTATTGCTTCATTAGATTTCTCCGCCAGTAATTATGACGTTGCATGGCAGTTATTGTGTGATAGATATCATAATGATAAACTATTAATTCATAATCACATTCAAGCTCTGTTTGAAATTCAATCAATTCCCAAGGAATCTTCTATTGCTTTGCGAGAATTAATAGATACAATAAATAAAAATTTACGTGCTCTAAATTCATTAAATATTAAAACCGAGAATTGGGATATATTAATTATACATATGATGGTTAATAAACTAGACTTAACCACAAGTAGAAAATGGAAGGAACATATTAACTTCTCAAAAGACTTACCTACATTAAAAACATTTATTAAATTCCTTTCTACACATGCAGAGTTGTTAGAAGCAGTTGAGCACAATAATGCAAAGCGTAGACATAGTGAACCTAATCGAATACGCCCTAAGGCATTCATTAACAATAATACTAGTGTACCATCATCATATAAATGTCCATTTTGCAAACAAGAACACCCCATATATCAATGTACTAAATTTAAATCATTATCTCAACAAACAAAAATGCAAAGGGTTAAAGAAATGCAACTCTGTGTAAATTGTTTGCGCCATGGACATACCGTTAAACAATGTAAGCTCGGTCCTTGTAAAATTTGTGCAAAGTGGCACAACACTATGTTGCATAGAGACGAGCCTCAAGCCTCGACTTCATCTTCGTCTAAGGATGAGCGTGTCGTATTAACCACAAATGAGTCTCCCGAGGTGACGTGCACTTCTAAACATTCCGATGAGTATATAGAGGCATCTGACAATGATGTTGTCTTGTCCTCTACTTCAAACCACAGTTATGTTCTCCTATCGACTGCACTCATCGACGTATTTGACTATAATGGTTCTGTACATACAGTACGTGCCTTGCTTGATAATGGTAGCACTACTAATTTTATAACCGAGAGGTTAAACAGGAAACTCAATTTAAAAGCACAGTCTACTTCAATTACAGTTGAGGGTCTAAGTCGTAATTCTATATCGTTGAAAAAACGATCATTAATAACATTAAGTTCTCGTACACAAACATATGAAAGAACTATTGATTGCTTTATTGTACCACAAATAACTCAACTATTACCTTCCACACGTATTGATATTTCGCCTTTGAACATTCCGTCTAATATCAAACTGGCAGACCCTGAATTTTATACTCCAGCCGAGATAGACATATTGTTAAGTGCAGAAATATTTTGGTCAGTGTTAGGTAATAATAGAATATCATTAGGTAAAAATAAACCAATTCTTAATGAAACCAAGTTTGGTTGGCTTGTTACAGGTAGTATACCTGTAAATAAAAACAAAAATCGCTATAATACAGTCCATTGCCATTTTTCTAATGAAATTCAAAGCAAACTTAATAAATTTTTTGAACTAGAAACAATTTCCTTCTCTCGTAAATTTACAAAGGAAGAAAATGAATGTGAACAACACTTCATTAAAACTACTAAACGAGAGAAAAATGGTCAATTCATTGTCAATATTCCTTTAAAACAATCACCGGAAGTGTTAGGTAATTCTTATCAACAGGCATTAACCAGGTTTTATGCATTAGAACGACGCTTCCTTCGCAATCCATCTTTCAAAGAAAAATATTCTAATTTTATCCATGAGTATATAGATCTAGGTCATATGTCTTTAAATACAAATAATAATGAAAAACATATGTATGTATTACCTCATCATGGTATATTAAAAGAATCAAATCTTACTACAAAATTACGCACTGTATTTGATGGATCAGCAGCGACATCTACAGGTATTTCATTTAATGACATACAGTGTGTAGGACCTGTAGTTCAAGATGAGTTAATAAATATTTTAATAAGATTTAGACAACACAAATATGCAGTTACTTCTGATTGCGAAAAGATGTACCGCTGTGTTAATATTACTGAAGAACAGCGCTGCTTACAACAAATTCTATGGCGTTTTGATTCTTCACAACCAATTCAATTATATAAATTAAACACTGTTACATATGGTTGCGCCTATGCTCCCTATTTAGCGACGCGATGCTTGACACAATTAGGTACGGAATGTACAGATCCATCTATTCGCGAAACGATCCTTATGGACATGTATGTAGATGACTATTGTAGCGGCCATGATGATGAATCTCAGTTGATACGTATTTGCCAAGGCGTCATTGATCAGCTCAAACAAGGGCAGTTCCGACTAAGAAAATGGCGGTCTAATAGTCAACTACTTTTACAAAACATTCAAGATGACGATAAAGACGATTTATTTAAAATTATTAATGATGATAATGCTAAAACTTTAGGGCTTAGGTGGTCTTGTAAATCAGATAATTTATTTTTCTCTGTTAATTTAAATTCAGATCTTTGCACAATAAGTAAAAGATCAATTTTGTCAACTATTGGTCAAATATTTGATCCTTTAGGTCTCATTAATCCTTGCATTCTACAAGCTAAATTAATTTTACAGAGATTATGGGCATCTAAGCTGTCCTGGGACGACGAATTGCCCACTGAAATTAAATCAGAGTGGTTGTCATTTCTAAAATCAATCCCACTACTCAACGAAATTGTCATTCCACGTCACGTGTTATGTGATTTATGTACCTCTGTAGAGATCCATGCATTCAGTGATAGCTCAATGAAATCTTACAGTGCATGCATTTATTTACGTTCTGTATCATCTGATGGTAGTATTACAGTACGTTTAATGGCAGCAAAAAGTAGAGTAGCTCCCATGAAAGGCATTACAATACCACGTCTCGAGCTATGCGGAGCTCTGTTAGCTGTAAGACTCGCAATAAAGGTAAAACAGGCGTTACGATTGAACATAACTAATTGGCATTTTTGGTGTGACTCTATGGTAGTTTTAGGATGGATAAGGACACCTAAATCTAGTCTTAAACAATTTGTATTAAATAGAATCAATGAAATTACAGAAAGTACAGAACCTAAAAATTGGCATTATGTACCAACCAACATTAATCCAGCAGATATTGGATCTCGTGGTTGTACTGCAAAAATACTAAAAGATTCTCAACTTTGGTGGCATGGTCCTCCATTTTTATCTCTTTCAGAAGCTAATTGGCCTAATGAGCCTATCAAAACATTAAAAGATTTACCTGAAATCAAGATGCAATGCAATCTTGTGTCTGAACCCAATCATTTTGTTTTAAAATTTTCAAATTATAGCAAACTACAACGTGTGGTTGCTTACATGCTTCGCTTTATTAATAACTGCAGATTTCCAAATAGAAAACTTACTCAATATTTACAAGTAAAGGAATTAATGTCTGCTAATTTAACACTATGTAGACTGGTACAAATGGAAAAATTCCCAAAGGAATATAATTATCTTCTTAGTAAATCTCAAATTCAAACAAAATCCCCTTTACTTAATCTCAATCCATTTATGTCTAATGAAAATGTAATTAGAGTTGGTGGTCGCTTATGCAATTCTAATTATGATTACGACACAAAGCACCCTGTGTTACTGCATTCATCTCATCATATTACTTTATTATTGTTTAGACAATATCATAAAACTCTCATGCACGCAGGACCCCAACTGCTGTTGTCTGTGACACGTCATAAATACTGGACAATTGGAGGTAGAAATCTTGCTAGGAAAGTAACTCATGAATGTATAACTTGTTGTAGATTTTCAGGGAAGTCTATTCAGCCAATTATGAGCAGCCTTCCTAAAGAACGACTTCACGCTGAATACCCGTTCAGTAATGTGGCAGTAGATTATGCAGGTCCAATCATGCTTGCCGACAGGAAAGGTAGAGGTTGCAAACTAATAAAGGCTTACATCTGCATATTTGTTTGTCTGGCTGTACGAGCAGTACATATTGAACTTGTCACAGAGTTAAGCACAGAGGCTTTCATTGCCGCACTTAATCGCTTTATAGCCCGCAGAGGAAAACCTCTCAACATTTTCTCTGACAATGGCACAAATTTTGTCGGTGCTTGCAATGAATTTTCAAGGTTCATTCACTCAAAATGCAACAGCATAAGTGCGTATGCGTGTGATCAACTGATCAATTTTAAATTTATACCTGCGTATAGTCCCAATTTCAATGGCCTAGCTGAAGGATGTGTAAAATCAGTAAAATTTCATTTAAAAAGAATCCTTACAATTTCTCATCTGACTTACGAGGAGATGAACACTGTCCTCATTCAAATCGAAGGTATTTTAAACTCTAGGCCTCTCACACCTCTATCGTCAGATCCAAACGATTTCGTTTGTCTCACACCATCTCATTTTCTTCTGGGACGAACCATAACGATGTTGCCATCCACTACAGATTTAGAAGAAAATAGAACAATCGCTTCTTTACCACGGTACGAAAGAGCTAAAGTATTGGCTAACCACTTTTGGAAACGATTTTACCGTGAGTATATCTCAGAACTTCAAAAACGCGTTAAATGGCAGAAAGGAGATAGACGAAACCTACGCATCGGAGACATGGTGGTACTTAAGGATGACCGTCTTCCACCCAACCGCTGGCTACTTGGTCGAGTCGCTCACCTATATCCTGGTTCTGATGGCTGCACTCGTGTCGTTGATGTCAACACCTCCACTGGGATTTTGAAAAGAGCCTACAATCGACTCTGTCCACTGCCAACCGATCCTGTGGAACAAAATGTTCCACCCGGGGGAGCCTGTTAACGCACACAGCGAAAATGGTACACGCACACATCTGCACCGCGCCCCCCGCCTTCGTCGACGCCACTTGCGGACCGACCGCGCTATGCATAACATTCGCTCTGTAATATTTTTAATAAATAGTTCATAAGATAAGTTTGTGAGTTATTGAAGGTTCCAACAAGCTATCCTACAACAATATAAACTAAACATTTCTAACAGTGGGCCCAATCGACACCACCGCTTCCCCGATCCTTATCTGCCTTATCGGTGGCTCCCCCCGAAGGCTGTGGAACCACAGTGCTTCGGTTTTTTGGGGAGCCACCCGCAATCCCAGGCCCTCTATATGGGCCACGACCCTAGCGACCCCAAGCTCGGCGAGCCGCCGTGTTTCGTTGAAACCCTCCCCCCTGGCCATGACTAAAGTGTCATCTGCGTAGCAGATGACATCTAGGCCGGGGGGCAGTCTGGTCCTCAAAATAGCGTCGTAGGCGAGGTTCCACAGAAGGGGGCCTAGAACGGACCCCTGTGGAACCCCGCAACTGATCCTCCTCGTTACCTCGTTGCCGTCCCTGTCGGTGAACCTGATGGTCCTGTCGCACAAATACGCCCCGACTATTTCGCGCAAGTAGGGAGGCACGTTGTGATGATGAAGTGCCTCCCTGATCGCCTGCCATGGGAGGGAGTTAAAGGCGTTGACTATGTCCAAACTTATAGCCAACGCCACTCCCCCCTCCTGGACTGCCTCTTCCGCCAACCTAACCTAACCTAACCTAACCTAACCTAACCTAACCTAACCTAACCTAACCTAACCTTTTTTTTTTTTTTTTTTTTTGTTTACCGGGGTAAAAATGCGCAACCGCACTTCCTCCCTAGCGCAGGGGTCACTATATACGTGATCCCTGCGCCAGTGAGGGGCATGTGGGGCTCATACTCTATAGAACGTGGTGCGCTGTCGCACCACAGAGAGTATGTACCCACTAAAAAAGCCCCCGGGTGTTCCTCCTTCTGTCGTTGGTGATGAGAGACCCAAGTACCGGTATAGGCCTTTGGTTATCTCTCCGACAGAGTACAACTATAACTCTCGCCCCGGTGAAGGGACTAGAGTTTCCTCCCCCTATGGCTCGATCGCGAGTATTAAGCACCCGCGATGGATACCTTCCTACTCCTACAGGGATTGCCAGAACACAGTGGCATCCCCGACCTACTACATGAATGTGACCCTAGGGAGCAGATTCATGTTATCTGCTCCCCAGGGTCACCCCTTATGGCGGGAGACGGCGGATTTCGGCCCTCCGCCTCCGGCCAACTCGACGTCTACGAAGCGGATGAGAGCTGGAATCATCTTCTCTCACCCGCTCCGCGGCCTCCTTCTGTGAAACTACAGTCTCACAGAAAGAAGCCATCGACTCCCATGCTCCCTCGCTCTCGAGCATCCTCTTGATGATGGTCGAAAGCGAGAGGTCATTGCCTACATGTGCGATGAGCGCACCGCGCTCGGCCGCCCAAGCCGGACACTCGACCAGTGTGTGTTGCGCCGTATCATCGGCGCAATCACAGTGGTGACAACGAGTGTCCGGCTCTCTCCTTGCCACTTTGCACAGGTAATGACCGAAGCATCCGTGCCCCGTCATGACCTGCGCAATGCGGAAGGTTACCTCGCCCCTTTTACGTCCGGCCCACTCAAGCAAGTGAGGCCGGATCGCATCTACCGTACGTAATCCGCTCAATGGCGGGTCGGTTATCAGCCGGTCTTTCCATTCACGGAGGACACGACGCCGCGATTCAATACGCCACGTCGCCATGCCCTCCGGAAACGGATCACGGCCGTTTAAAACTCCGTCGCACCTCCGACGGTATGCCTCGGCCAGCTCCCTCGCCTCGAGTTCCCACGGAGGAGAACTAGAGAGAAGACAAGCCGCATCGAAGGACACCGTGCGGTAGGTACGAGCCGCCCTGGCGGCTATGACCCGCTGCGGCCGGCGCAGCAGGGCCACGTTACGCCTATCCAGTGCGTCCACCCATATCGGGGCGCCGTACAGCGCCATCGAGCGTATCACGCCCGCGTATAGTCGCCGGCAACTCCCCCCTGGCCTACCCAGGTTCGGCAGGAGACCACCGAGGGCTCCTGCCGCCGCTACTAACTTCGGGGCCAACCGATTAAAGTGGGCCCGGAAGTTCCACCTACTATCGAGGACGATACCTAAGTAACGCATCGTATCCCCGACTACAATGGAGGTGCCGCCGACGACTAAGCATGAACCTGCAGGGGGCGCTTGCCGAGGCCCCCGCTTATGAAAAGCGAGTGCCTCGGTTTTGTCAAGCGCCACCTGCAGTCCTAGCCTACGAATGCGAGCGACCACCTGAGCCACACCGGCTGTGGCCGAGATGTTCGCTCGCCTATGATCGGGACCTCGGGCGGTCACCAGAGTGTCATCCGCGTAAGCAATGGCGGTGACACCCGGGAGCCGGGTGTCCCGAAGCGCCCAATCAAAACCTATGTTCCACAGGAGGGGACCTAATACCGACCCCTGTGGAACCCCTCTAGAGACGGGCCAACGCCCCGTCCCGCCGCCTGCTATCGGGTACACTACCTCTCTACCGCGGAGATAGTGACCGATGAGTACCCGGAGGTACCCGGGCACCCTGTGGTATCTGAGGCCTTCCTCGATACAAACCCAAGGGATGGTGTTGAAGGCGTTTTTAATGTCTAACGACACCGCCATCAACACACCCCCCTGCTCGGTCGCGTCCCTTGAAAGGTCTCGAAGCCGAGTGATGGCATCTAAAGTAGAACGACCTCTACGAAAACCAAATTGATCCTCGCAGAGGTCGGGACCTACCTCACTAAGATGTTTAGTGAGGCGGCCAGCGATGACCCTCTCCATCAGCTTACCCAATTCATTCAGCAGAACGATCGGGCGATAAGCTGATGGCGATTCGGCCGGGCGGCCCTCCTTGTTAAGGAGGACCAACCGACCCGACTTCCAGGCCGAAGGGAAACGACCTTGCCGCAGGCAAGCATCGAAGAGGGCGAGCACAAAGGGCTCAAACGCCTCAACCGAAAGGGCCCAGGCACGTCCTGGTATCCCATCCGGACCGGGGGCTGTGACCTTGCCTGACAACTTGGCAATGGCCGCCCCCAGCTCCGCCTGTGTAACAGGCGGCACCTCAGTGTCCTCCGTTGGCACATCGGTGTGATCATCGGGCGCCACCATAGGAGGCGGGACAAACTCCGATTCTTGGCTGGGGAATAACCCACCCACTACCGTTGTTATAACACCTGGCTGGAGGCTTTCCGTAACTGGTGGTGCCCACGGTCGCATCTTGCGGCGAACCCCTTTGTATGGGCGACCCCACGGATCGCGATCTAACGCCTCCAGCGTTCTCTCCCAGCCAAGTTCTTTAGCTTGCCCTATGGCAACGCCCAACTCACTCCGGCTCTCCCTATACTGGGCGTAGGCCTCCTGTATGCGGACCTCGTCCCTCGGCCTCCGACGCTGACAGCGAGAGTATACTCGGCGGAGGGCGGTGCACCGAACACGTAAGTGTTCGATCGCACCGCTCCACCAATACACCTGCCGCCGCGGTGGACACGGACGAAGACGGGGCATGGCCGTGTCACAGACACGAGCCATGGACTCCCCGAGTTCCTCCGCGGCCACATCTACGTCCGAGGTCGGGTTACACGGCCGCGAGAACCATGCCTGAACCAGGGCTGCCTCTAATAGCAACTCCCGGTCCAACTGTCCGAGTGCCCACCGAGGGCCCTCTCGTCGAGGCAATGAAGCAGGACGGGCGGTCGAAACCGCGGGGGACGCGGAGATGTCGATACCAACATACAAATGGTCCGACAGCGTCTCCACGCCCTCTAAAACTCCCCACTGATGAACACGACGTGCCAGGGTGGAGGACGCAAATGATACGTCCACAATCGAGCCACCCTGTTGTCTCACGCACGTGTTCACCGAGCCACGGTTCAAAACTACCAAGCCCTGCTCCACTACCCAGTCCTCAAGGGTCCTACCTTTGGGGTCGGACACCGGACATCCCCACGCCGAGGACTTGGCGTTGAGGTCGCCCACGAGAATAACGTCGGCGTGATCCCCCAGTCCAACTAGCAGTCGACCGACCTCGTCGAGGAAGACCTCGAACTCGGCCAGCCCGCTGTTGGGTGAGAAATACACACCGATGATGGTGAGCGACCCCAACACCGCCTTTACAAAGCCTCGCCCTCTTTCCACGTTGAAAAAGGGCGGGGTGCCAACGGAAGGCGACGACACTAAGGTCACCAAGCCGTCCAAGTCCCCGACATAACACGGACGGTCGGGGATCATGTACGGCTCAGCGACTACCGCAACGTTACTCAATCGCTGCGCCATGGTCTGCAGGAGAAGGTCCTGAGCCCTGGCGCAGTGATTGAGGTTGGCTTGGAGAAGTCTGAACATGGGCCTATCCATTGATGGTCGTATCCATCTCCTCCTCGATCACCTGCCTAGCGGTGCCCTGTTCCGTAGTCGGAACTGAGGGCCTAAGTGCCTTGCGCACGGTCGGCGCCTTACACAATTTGGAGCCGATACTATGATCGGCTTCCCTACCTGCCGAAGCGCAGACGTCGCACCTCGGCTTGGAGACGGCGCAGGACGCCGCCTTGTGGCCCGGCTCCGAGCAGCGGAAGCACAGACCGCTGCGGTCGGTGTCGTCGCAGCGACAGCCCACGTGACCCGGCACCAGACATCTGAAACATCTAAGTGGTCTCGGGTCGAGTATATCTACTCGTACCGAGACCAATCCTACCCTAACGCGTTCTACTTTCTGTAGACGCCTCGCCGCCGCGATCGGGACTGCACATATCGCAGTACCGGAACCGCGATGGTCCCGCCGTATATCTCCCGCCCTAATGGCGGAGACCGGACACTCCCCGACCCTCGCTAGAGCAGCAGCTAGCTCCTCAGGCAAAATGCAGTCGTCAATACTGCTGACCCTAACCCCGATCGTCTTCTCGGGACGAGTGATGGTAGCGACTGACGGGTCAATAAGTTTGACCAGAGCTTCCTTAAGGGACTCGGCCTTAGCGCCACTATTAGCGCCGGGGACCTCCAAAATCCTACCCCCAGCTAACCCCACCCGGAAACGAACGCCCTGAGTGATGCCCAGGGCCTCCGCATCGACCTGATGGGCCTTGCGAATGACATCGCTATATGTGGTGCCACTTTTCTCCGCCTCCGGAGAGAGTGTCACCACGACTACCGACGAGCGAGGGGCGCGGAGCCGTCCGTGACGGTTCTTGCGACTACGCTTATTGGTAGCACCAACCTTTTTGGCGGCCTCCGCCCTGCGGGCGGCTTCCGCCGCGGCTGCCGTCTTCCTGCGGGCCTTCTTCTCCGCAGCGGTCTCCTTGCGAACGAAACCGTCCGCGTCGACCCTAGGCCCACCCGCTACAGGCGCGGGCACCGCTGCAGGCGCGGATACCGCTACAGGCGCGGGTACCGCAGCCGAAGTGGAAGGGACGGGCTGTACGGTCGGGACAGAGGCCGAGACCGAGGCCGAAGCCGAGGCCTTGCCCTTGCCCTTCCCTTTGCCCTTTCCCTTACCCTCCGGCGGCGGGCCCGCCGCAGCGGCCGCGTAAGATGTGACGGCGGACGGTTTCGCAACCGCAACCGCCGCCTGAGCAGCTGCCACTCCCGGCGCCGATATCACCGGCGGGTTGGCTAACCTAATGGACAAAGCCACCGACTCCTTCTTCCTGGTCTCGTGGGCTAGGGGCGGGCGCGAGAAAGGGACATCTCTGTCCCTCTGCCTCTCCCACTCCACGAAACGTTTGTCCACGGCGGACATCAACCGATTCATCATTCTCTCCATATAAGGTTCGAATGAGTCCGGCTGATCTCCGCCGCGGACGCTCTTACTTGAGCCCTTCTTAGATGTTGACGCCGGCGACCCGGAGACAGCCGCAGCACCCGCCGCGCCCTTCTCCATGCGGGCCACCGACTCCGCCATCCTGTCCAGCGTCTTCTGGAGAGCCGCCAGCTGACCCCTCAGCGAGGCGTTCTCCTCAACCTAACCTTTTTTTTTTTTTTTTTTTTTTTTTTTTACGTGGTGGAAATCTTTGATAGACTTCCCACCGTCTTGGGGAAAGACGGTGGGGGAGTGTGGGACTCCTTCACTTGCACCCGGCTCTATGTAGCGAGCGAGCCGGGGCATCCGGTACCCACTAAAACCACCACGGTAGCCAGCCTCGGACGCATCTGCCGGTGGCCCTGGGGACTCGAAATGATCGACAACCAGGACCACCGCCATACGTCTAGTCTCGGGTTGAGACTCCTCTCGGGAGGGGCAATAATTGGGCCCCTCCCCTGCGCCTTTGCGCATATGTAGGTAACCAGCGGCTACGACTGGTTACCTCTTCCCGGGATCGCTTGGAAATGACGGCCAGAGTCCCCACTCTGACCGCCGCGACCCCGAGGGCAGCGTGTTGTTTTGCTGCGAGGCATTCTCGCGCTATCTATTTATGATAGCGCTGTGGCGCCGAACCCAAGAATTAGATTCGGCGCCACACTTTCTCGCCAGCGACACTATGGTCGCCGGCCCCGACCCCGCACTCTTCTACGTGCGGGGTCGGAACGCTCCCTTTCGCGCTCAGCGGTCTCCTTCTGGAGCATAACCGCTTCACAGAAGGAGACCACCGCTCTCCAGGAGTCTCTCGCCGCCAACATGGCTATAATAATAGCCGGCGGCGAGAGGTCAGGCCCGATCCTGTTGACCAGGACTCGGCGCTCGGAGGCCCATGCTGGGCACTCCTCGAGCGTGTGCTGGGCCGAGTCCCGGTCACTGCCGCAATGATGACACGCGGCAGTGGGCTCCCTCCCTATTCTATTAAGGTACTCACCGAAGCAACCATGTCCGGTGAGTACCTGTGTCAACCTGAAGGTGACACCAACAAACCTCTTCTCTAGCCAGGCCTCGAAGCTGGGGAGTATTGCATTAACAACGCGCTGGCGCGAGCAGCGTGGCAATTCGAGCCGCTCGCGCCACAACTCCAGCGCTCGCCTATGTGCTCCTCGACGCACTTCGAGCGAGTCTGTCGCGTCCCCGCCCTGGCGGGAATGAAACCGGTCGTAAACTTCCGTGTCCATCCCCGCCAAGATGTCGAAGGGCGGGAAACGCGCCAGAGTAGTCGCCGCCTCAAATGAGATAGTGCGGTATCCCCTCGCGATCCGTATGGCCACCACGCGCTGCAGGCTATTGAGTAACTGTCTGCAGCGGGAGGCGCCCGTCAGCCTATCCGACCAGACGGGCGCCCCATAGAGGGCCATGGATCGCAGGACACCGCCATAGAGACGGCGAACCTCCTCCCGAGGTCCCCCGAGATTGGGCAGCAGCCTCTGGAGAGCGCCTGCTGCCTTTTGGACTCGGGGAACCAGACGCTCGAAGTGAGCCTCGAAAGTCCATCGGCCGTCGAGAATTAGGCCGAGGTACTTTAAGGTGGGCCCGATCGACACCACCGCTTCCCCGACCCTCATGTTCCTTATTGGTGGCTCCCCCCGAAGGCTGTGGAACCACAGTGCTTCGGTTTTTTGGGGAGCCACCCGCAAACCCAGGCCCTCTATATGGGCCACGACCCTTGCGACCCCCAGTTCGGCGAGCCGCCGCGTTTCGCTGAAGCCCTCCCCCCTGGCCATGACTAAAGTGTCATCTGCGTAGCAGATGACATCTAGGCCGGGGGGCAGTCTGGTCCTCAAAATCGCGTCGTAGGCGAGGTTCCACAGAAGGGGGCCCAAAACGGACCCCTGTGGAACCCCGCAGCTGATCCTCCTCGTTACCTCGTTGCCGTCCCTGTCGGTGAACCTGATGGTCCTGTCGCACAAATACGCCCCGACAATTTCGCGCAAGTAGGGAGGCACGTTATGATGATGAAGTGCCTCCCTGATCGCCTCCCATGGGAGGGAGTTAAAGGCGTTGACTATGTCCAAGCTTATAGCCAACGCCACTCCCCCCTCATGGACTGCCTCTTCCGCCAGGGAACGGACGCGCCTAATGGCGTCCACCGTTGACCTTCCCTGACGGAAGCCATACTGGCAATCCGAGAGGTCGGGGCCCTCGCGCGACAGGTGTTCACTGAGGCGGGCAGCGATGACACGCTCGAAGAGCTTGCCCGCCTCGTCCAGCAGACATATGGGACGGAACGACGACGGAGAATCAGCCGCCCTGCCGGGTTTCGCCAAGAGGACCAGACGGGCCTCCTTCCAGCCACTGGGGAAAACTCCGTAGCGAAGGCAGCTGGTGAACAGCTGCCGGAGCTTATCCCCCAAGATCGCCAGAGCCAACACCCATGCTCGTCCGGGGATCCCATCGGGACCCGGAGCGGTGTTTCGGGCTGCGAGCCGCCTAACGGCTCGATCCAGCTCCCCCTCCGTCACTCCGAGATCGTCCGACCAGCCAAAATGGCCCAGACGTGACGGAGGGATCGAGGGACTGTCCTGGACCCTTGGGAAAAGAGCGTCCACCACTCTTTCCACAAATACTGGGTCCAAGGACTCAGTTAGAGGAGGGACCCATGGGCGAAGTTTGCCCATAACCATTTTGTATGGGCGGCCCCATGGGTCCCTATTTAGTCCCTCGATTAGTTCGGCCCAGGACCGAGCCTTGGCCTCCCCGATCGCAATCTGGAAGGTCTTTGTGGCGACTCGGTACTCCAGATAGGCTCCGGCGATCTCCTCGTCTGTGACTCGCCGTCTTCTCCGCGTCCTTGTGAAACGGCGGCGCGCCCTTATGCAAGAGGCTCGCAGCTCCGCCAGACCATCGCTCCACCAGTAAGCTGAGAATCTCTTCCGGCCTTTCTTGGCCCGGGGCATTGCGACGTCGCAGATCTCCGTCATTTTATCCCGGAACCAGACTGCGAAAGCCTCCGGGTGGGAAGAGATACTCAATCCCACATCGACCCAGTCCACCACGTGGGCAGCAGCGACCAACAGGCCTTTCTCCAGCATCCTGAGCACCCAGCGCCGTGGAGAACTGTTGCTTTGGCCCGCCGAATTCGGGGGGCTGCGGCGCGTCTGTGAGGCGACGTCGAAGACTATATGTCGGTGGTCGCTGAGAGTGGCAAGATCTTCTGCCACCCTCCACCCCGACACCAGCCGTGCAGCAGGGGGAGTCGCCCATGTTAGGTCGACAATGGATTCCCCCTGCCAGCGCACGCAGGTGCTCTCCGTTCCTCTATTGAGGAGATCGAGGCCGAGGGCAGCAGCCCACTCCAGCAAGGCCTCTCCCCTTGCGTCGTCGCGGGCATCACTCCAAACCCTGGAGTGTGCGTTGAAATCGCCCGCGACGAGTACTGGACGAGGTAAGTAGCCACGGATGAAATTGGCGAGCCCGTCCAAGTACGCTTCATACTCAGTGAAGCCGCAGTTGGGAGAGATGTATACACCAATCACCACAACGCCGCCCCACTCCACAGCAACGAAGCCAACCCCCCTCCTGAGAAGGGTGCAGCAAGGATCGCCTGTACCTCCAGCCCAATAAATTGCAACGGAGCCCCCCTCCGCCCCGAACCAGCGAGGATGGTCCGGGACAGAGTACGGCTCAGCCACAATGGCAAGGGCAACCGACTGTTCCGCGAGCGTCTGGATCATAAGGTCCTGCGCTGCGCGGCAGTGGTTTATGTTGCCCTGCAGGATCTTCTTTATGGGCTGGAATTTTGGGCCTGTGATGCACCCTCGATCGGAGCCCGGCCTGAGTCCGGCTGCGAATCCTTATTCGCCGACCCCTTTTTTTGAGGTGCGGCTCCTCTTTTTCCCGTTTTAGGAGGCGTACATTTGATGCCCCCGAGGCGGTGATTTGCCGAGCGGCCAAGATCTCTACAGACTGGGCATGTAGGACTGGAGGCAGAGCAGTTCTGCGCCTTGTGACCGGGCTCCCCGCACGCGTAGCAGAGCCCACTGCGGTCCTTGGGACAAGCGCATTTGGCCCTTACATGCCCATTCTCCAGGCACCTAAAGCACTGTAGTGGCCTTGTTCTAAGGGCCACCACTTTAGCCGAGGACCACCCCACTCGCAGGTATTTGTCGTCGAGCTTGTTTACCGCCTCCAGGGGGCACTTGGCCCAGAT
>CAMQVA020000008.1:60000-73059 GCA_947037095.2 Nycteola revayana | reverse complement strand
GGAGGGTAGAAAAGTGTCTGGCTAAGACAAAACAACAGCTGGCGTTATCCAAGAACATCAAACGCGAGATCAAGGATGATATCACGGCCTGCGTAGACAAACTATACCAGCTTTTAAAGGAGTCCGTGTGGGACAGGGAGAATGCTCCCCTACGACAGTCCCCCCCGCTGATGAAGACTCTGCCCGGGATCCCCCCCCGACAGTACAATTTACAAACTGGGCCAAAACGCTAGAGGACCACAAGGAGGCGATGCGGGAGATGACGGAGGCAGCTAGGAAGGTTTGCAGTGAAATGCAGGCCGCCCCGGCTGTCATCCCGACCCCCGCACCGATAACTACGCTCCAAAGAACCTACGCCGCAGCCCTGTCAACCCCTAAGCCAGCCTATATACCGCCGACCCTCCACTCCATCATTATAGCCTCGGACAGTGTCGCAGACACGTCCGGGGAGCTGGTGGAGAAGGTGAGGAAAGCGGTAAACGCGAAGCAGACAGGGGTCAGAGTTGACAGGGTCCGGAAGGTCAAGGACCAAAAAGTGGTCCTCGGGTGTCGATCGGAGGAGGAGCTGGATAGGGTCAAGAAATTGTTAAATAAAAACGCAGCGGGATTAAAAGTCGAACAGGCTAAGCATCGGAATCCGCTAATCATAATAACAAACGTCCTTAAAGACAACACAGACGACGACATCGCGGGATCCATCAGGCAACAAAACAAACACCTGCTGAGCGGCCTGGAGGAGGGGGAGATCGTGGTCGCAGTAAAATACAAGAAGAGGGCGAGACACGAGCTCGAACAACATGTCGTGCTCGAGGTCTCGCCCCCCGTGTGGCGGCGACTGACCGACGCGGGCAAGGTGTACATTGACCTGCAGAGGGTGAGTGTCTACGACCAATCCCCTGTGGTCCAGTGTACCCGATGCCTCGGTTTCGGTCACGGGCGTAGACACTGCACGGAGGAGCAAGACCACCATTGCTCACACTGCGGCGACGATCATCTCCGCACGAACTGCATAGCCAGAAAAGAAGGAGGTAAGCCGCAGTGCAAAAATTGTAAGGCGGCTAAAATGCCTCAGACGGACCATGATGCGTACAGCAGCGCGTGTCCCGTCCGGGAGAAATGGGACACCATAGCTAGGTCTAGGGTGGCCTATCCCGAACGGACGGGGTTGGGATGCGGTGCGCACCATGGACCGCCACCAAATATGGGGTCGCCGCTCGAAGAGCGGATCATAGACTTAATAAATTAAGTCAACTGATTATAAAATTGTGTATGATGCGGTCTCCGAGCGTGAGACCCCCTAAAAAACGCAGCAATACTGTTGCCTGATGGATCATCAACAAATATACGGCACAAGCACACAACACCACACACAACACACCACACGTAGGTACATGCATCACACAAATATTACGTACAACATACACAACAAATAAAAATATAAACATTTACCTACATACAGTATATATAAACACATGTAATTAAAATTATCATTACTTAACAACTCCACAAATAAATACAAGGTGACCGGTCAAACAGGTGGAGCCTCGGCGGGCGCTGGATTGCCAACCTTATGTTGTGAACATAAGGCGCATATCTCGGCGTCGCCGGTCGTCCATAGGCCTGGTCAGACATAGCTGTATTTAATATCACACAAAATAAACTACTTAATTAACTATATATAACACAGACGCATCTAATAAATACATAAACACTAACACAAACATAAATGAGGCAAAACACATACATAAACAAAATAATAAATACATATACTTACTTATATTAATAAAATACAACCATTAGAAAGATAAAATATAATCACACTATAAACCAAAACACTGAACATAAACATAAATAACGTACGACAAATAAAAGTAAAAACACACACACTTAACAAAGCAGCACAATAAACTTACACATATTTACACATACATATAGCAGTATTACATATATGTACATATATAACAAACATAATCTACAGAATTAAATATTAACCAAATAAAAATCAAACCCGTGCCGGGCCGTATAGGGCCAGACGAATGTCGACCCTATGCGGTACGACATGGGGCACACAATTGCCTACGCACCATAACATTAAAACGTAAACCATAACACAAACCATAACATGAACCATAACGCAAACCATAACGCAAATCATAAAACTAACATCAACAAAATATACAACAAGGCGACCGGCCGAACAGGTGGGCACCTCGGCTGCGCCGGACTGCAAAACGGTGTCGCCGGGGCGTCCTTAGGCCTGGTAGCAACAAATTGTATACCATGTTAGTTAAATCTGGTGGCGAATAAGTGAATTGCACTTATGGTAAATCACACACTCAACATAATTATAATTGGAACCTTTACACACAACATTAGAAATCACATTTAGCTCAATATACAACAATAAAAATACATATTCATGACACTTTCATACACATAATATATCAAATTAGTATTAATAAACAAACCACACTACTGAAACACACAACATCATTCAAATCTAAAACATAAAACTACTTAAAATAAAAACAAAATCTTGAAACCAAAACACACACACAAACAGAATTACATCCACACTCACACATAAACTTAAAAAACAACACAAACACACATATACACAAACATATAGGTATACCAAATCATCTCAAACTAATATAATATCACACCAGCTAAATTAAAAATCTACACATATATTTACATCTATTATCAATATTACTAGTAAACAGAAAGGAATGTGAAGACTGGCCGAACAGGTGCGCGCCTTGGTGCGCGCTGGAATGTGAACCTTATGTTGCGTACATAAGGTACATATTACGGTGTTGCCGGCGCCCGCATGGTCGGTCAGTCGAATCAAACTTACCACAATTAAATACACGATAACAAAACAATAATACAGTATTCAAATAACCTTAAGTTATAAACAGAACCATATCAATAAAAAGTTAAAACAATAAAGTTAAAAACACGTAAACATTACCACAACCGAAATGAGACAAAACACATATCCACATAAACAAAGAACAAAATATACATGCACAATACGCCATTATATATACAGACATACACATAACATAACAAATGAGTAGATACAACATCATTTTACATAAAACCAAAACCCAAATAAACATATAAAATAATTACCTCATGAGCAATAATAACAATAGATACGTTTAAATGAGCAACATAATAAATTACACTTAACAGTACTATACATACATACCTATAAAATCTACACAATCTACACATTCCAACCCGAACATAATAAAAATTATAAACCGAGCTGGGCCGTATAGGCCAGACGAAAGTCGGCCCTATGCGGTACGGCATAAGGCATACAACCGCTTGCAGTACATTTAGACCTACCTCATCAAGGAAGGTAAAACTGCATTCTTAAATAAAAATTACAACACAAGTACATCTATACGTTAACATACACCTAACATTTTATACTACATTACACGAACACTATCCGAATTATGAATTAAAATATATACTAACTATACCATAATAACCTTATGAATTAGCTATTAATAAATATTCAAATATACGACAATAAAACAATATAAACAGTTTCCATTCAACAGTAATTACATAAATAAACTATATCAATAGAAGCGAAACATAAACCATTAAATACAACAAAAATTTACTTAACACAAATAATCAAATTAAATATTACGAGACATAAACACGAAACCTGTACACAACTATGAGACGCCAGGCGAAAATTGTCCCTATGTATTTATACATAGGGCACGGAATCGCCTGTTACCCATATAAACCTATATTACACAAATGAATTATAACACAAACACATTACACATGCATATATATACTAAATACAAAACCATTATTATAAATCACTACAATATTTGACGAAATTTCACGTTGCTATATACAAACAAATTATAAATAAATAAAATAATAAAACACGTATACCCATAGAAACTATAATAAATTTTATAAACAATAAAAGTTTTATTACATAAGTATCAACCAAATATCAAAACTCAATAAACACATGATATAATAAACCATTGCATAGTAACAGGATGTCAGGCGAGAATCGACCTTGTGTCTTACGATATAGGGAACATAATCGCCTGCCATCCACATAAACTTCATGTACTCAATTATAATTAATAAACAAATACATATACATACACATAAAAAATTAAATAAAATAAAATAAAAATAAAAATCGTCTTTTCGAATCGGAAACCATAGCCTTAATACATAAAACAAAACACTAAAATAAAACATACACACAAAACAAAAATACATCCACACTCACACATAAAACTAAAAAACAACACAAACACACATATACACAAACATATATACTAAATCACCTCAAACTACCATCATATTACACCAGCTAAATTATAAATCAAAACATATACACCTACATCTATCATTAATATTACTAGTAAACAGAAAGGAATGTGAAGACCGGCCGAACAGGTGCGCGCCTTGGTGCGCGCAGGATTGTTAACCTTATGTTGCGTACATAAGGCACATATTACGGTGTCACCGGCGCCCGCATGGTCGGCCAGTCGAATCAAACCTTACCACAATTAAATACACGAACAAAGAATTAAATATACATGCACCATATGCTATTATATATACAGACATACACATAACACAACAAATGAGTAGATACAATATCTTTTTACATAAACCTAAACTGTAAATAAGCATATAAAATAATTATCTCATGAGTAACAATAACAATAGATACACTCAAATGAGCAACACAATAAATTACACAAGACAGTACTATACATACATACCTATATAATAAATATAATCTACGTAATCTACACATTCCAATCCGAACATAATAAAAAATTATAACCCAAGCCGGGCCGCATAGGCCAGACGGAAGTCGGCCCTATGCGGTACGGCATAAGGCATACAACCGCTTGCAGCCCATTAGACCTTCCTCATCAAGAAAGTTAAAACTACATTTTCAAATAAAATTACAACACAAGTACATCTATACATTAACATACACCACAAAACATCTTATACTATACTACACGTAACACCATCCGAATTAAGAATCAAAATATATACTAAGTATACCACAATACATTTACGAATTAGCTATTAATAAATATTCAAATACACGATAATAAAAGAATAAACAATATCCATTCAACATTAATTACACAAACTATATTAATAAGTAGTAAAACATAAACCAATAAACACAAACAAAAATTTACTTAACACAAATATTCAAATTAAATATTACGAGACATAAACACGAAACCTGTACACAACTATGAGATGCCAGGCGAAAATTGTCCCTATGTATTAATACATAGGGCACGGAATCGCCTGTCATCCATACGAATCTATATTACACAAATAAATTATAACACAAACACATTACACATACATATATACACTAAATACAAAACCATTATTATAAATCACTACAATATTTGACGCAATTTCACGTTGCTATATACAAACAAATTATAAAATAAATAAAATAACACAACACGTATACCTATAGAAGCTGTAATAAAATTCTTATAACCAATAAAAGTCTTATTGCAAAAAATTCTTACCTACCGCAAAACAAGTATCAAACCAAATGATAAAATTCAATAAACACATGATATAATAAACCATTGCACAGTAACGGGATGTCAGGCGAGAATCGACCTTGTGTCTTACGACATAGGGAACATAATCGCCTGCCATCCATATAAACTTCATGTACACAATTATAATTAATAAACAAATACATATACACACACATAAAAATAAAATAAAATAAAATAAAAATAAAAATCGTTTGCTAATACATATATACACCAACATAAACATCAGAACACCCAATATCATAATAGTATACCAGATAAATATTAACTATAACACAAAATACACCATACATTTGCAACAATAATAGCCTTGATAAACAGATCGGAATGTGAAGACTGGCCGAGCAGGCGCGCGCTTCGGTGTGCGCCGGATGGTCAACCTTATGTTGTAAGCATAAGGCACATATTACGGTGTCGCCGGGCGTTCGCGTGGCCGGCCAGTCGGCCCATTGCATATTAAAATATTAACAACACATAATAAACCATACAAACAAATATTAAACCAACACACCTATAAATAATAAATAAACAAGCTAACAACTCACATCACAACAAATCTAGTAAAATAATACAACACTTATTATAACATTTACACATCAATACTATTTATAACACACACGATATTCCCATGTACAAACACACAATATAACATACTATATTTAAAGAATGAATAATATGTAAGCAGCAGGATTATATATTGTAATAATATATATAACTGCAGATGGAAAGATATGAGGCTTTAGCCGAAATATCAAGATTATGATAATATGTAATAGAGAATGCTTAGTCACAACACAATTCACCGCTAGCGCCATCTGTTGATAATGTAAAACAACTGCAAACCGCATGAAACTCGTTGCTTTGTCAAATTGTTAAACAAAAAATAACAAAATAAAATGTAATTATCTATAAGTTCTTAATATTAAGTAAAATTTTAAATTTAATTATAAGAATACTGTTAACATAAAATCTTAATAAAGCTACTGTGTTAAATTGTTAATGTATACATGATGTAACAATTATTTCAAGTTTTTAATATTGGGTTGTAAAAATTTAATTATTAGAGTACTGTTAGCAAAACATTTTTGAAACAAATAATAGAATTAAAATGTAAAAATTTTTGAAACAAAAATAAATAAAATAAAATCTGTGCATAGAACCCGACTTCTATACAACTCGAAATGTAATTGTTTATAAGTTCGTAATATTAAGCTAAAATTCGAAATTCAACCATAAGAATACTGTCAACATAAAAATTTTAATAAAGTTACTTTGAAAAATTGTTAAATGCAATACATTGATACATAATGTAATAATTTATAAGTAAGCTTTGTAATATCAAGTTGAAATTCTAAATTTAATTATAAGAGTACTGTTAGCAAAAAATTTTCGAAACAAAAATAGAAATATAATGTAAAAATTTTAAGAACAAAAATATAATAAAACCTGTGCTTAGAACCCAACTCCCACACACATACCTATTTAGATAGTTTAAATTTAGAATATGGGAATCCCACCCATAGAATGTTAGAGACGAATGATAGAAAGATAAAGTATGAAGAATAAAAGTGCGAGAGGTATACTAGCGAGAACTAGTATGAAAGAGTTAAATAAGATAGAATATTAGATACACAAGGTCTCTGCTCAAGGCAGGGGAGCTTAACAAAAAATTAAAAAAAAAAAAAAAAAAAAAAAAACCTAACCTAACCTAACCTAACCTAACCTTTTTTTTTTTTTTTTTTTTTTTTTTTTTTTTTTTTTTTTTTTTTTTTTTTTTTTTTTTTTTTTTTTTTACGTGGTGGAAATCTTTGATAGACTTCCCACCGTCTTGGGGAAAGACGGCGGGGGCATGTGGGACTCCTTCACTTGTACCCGGCTCTATGTAGCGAGCGAGCCGGGGCATCCGGTACCCACTAAAACCACCACGGTAGCCTGCCTCGGGCGACTGTTGATGATGGCCCTGGGATCTCGAGTAGATCTACAACCAGGACCACCGCCATGCGCCTGTGTCTCCGGAGAGACTCCTCCCGGGAGGAGCAGAAATCGTCCCCTCCCCTGCGCCATTGCGCGTAAGTAACCAGGGGCTACACCTGGTTACCTCTTCTCGGGATCGCAATGTGCTGACGGCCAGAGTCCCCACCCTGACCGCCGCGATCCCAAGGGCAGCGTTATCTAACGCTGCGTGGCGTTCTCGCGCCACCATTGGTGGATGGCGCCTTGGCGCCGAACCCTAAAATTCAGTTCGGCGCCAACATACTCGCCGGCGGCACTAGTTTGCCCGCCGGCCCCGACCCCGCGGTCTACGTCGCGCGGGGTCGCTGCGCTCTCTTTCGCGCTCTGCTGTCTCCTTCTGGAGCATGACTGACTCGCAGAAGGAGACTACTGCGCTCCAGGAGCTCTTTGCCGCCAACATGGCAGCGACAACTGCCGGCGGCGAGAGATCCCGCCCGATCGCATCCGTTAGGACTCGGCGCTCTGTGGCCCACGCTGGACAGTGCTCCAACGTGTGCTGCGCCGAGTCCAGTTGGCAACTGCAGTGATGGCACTGTGTTGTGGGCTCCCTGCCGATTCGACTCAGGTACTCACCGAAACACCCGTGTCCGGTGAGTACCTGAGTGAGCCTGTACGTTAGGGTGACGCATTTCATGCGCACCCAGGCCTCAAAGCTGGGCAGAACGGCACTTACAACGCGCTGGCGCGCGTTTCGCGGTAATTGAAGACGCTCGCGCCAGATTTCCAGCGCGTGCTCGTGCGCGTTCCGCCGCACCTCGAGCGCGTTTAGCGCGACCCCGTTATCATCCCGGCGGACGGAGGGACGAAATTGTTCGTACACCTCCGTATCCGTTTCCGCCAGGATGTCAAAGGGCGGGGTACGCGCCAGGACAGTCGCCGCCTCGTACGAGATGGTACGGTATCCTCGTGCGATCCTGATGGCCACCACGCGCTGCAAACTATTGAGGAGATGTTTGCAGCGGGAGGCACCCGTCAGCCGATCTGACCAAACGGGCGCCCCATAGAGGGCCATGGACCGCAGGACACCGCTGTAGAGGCGACGAACTTCCTCCCTGGGTCCCCCGAGATTTGGCAGGAGCCTTTGCAGGGCACCTGCTGCTCCGCGAACTCGGGGGGCCAGCTGCTCGAGGTGAGCTTCGAAGGCCCAGCGCCCGTCCAGCACCAGGCCGAGATATTTAATCGTCGGCCTGGTTTCGACCGTTGCGCCACCCACACGCATGATGGTGTGAGGTGGTTCCCCTCCGCGACGAAGCCCGTGGAACCAAATGGCTTCGGTTTTGTGGGGAGCCACCTCAAGGCCCAACCCACGAATCCTGCCCACAACACAGGCCACACCCAGCTCGGCGAGCCGCAGCGCACTGTGGAAGGAGCCCCCCCTGGCCATGACGAGAGTGTCATCTGCATAGCAGGTGACATCTACGCCAGGGGGGAGGCTTGTCCTCAACACCGGATCGTACGCGAGGTTCCATAGCAGGGGGCCCAACACCGACCCCTGCGGAACCCCGCAACCGATTGCGCGGACTCTCTCGTCCCCGTCCCGACTCGTGTATACTATTCGCCTGTCGTGCAGATATGCCCCGACCAAGCCTCTCAGGTAGGGAGGCACGTTGTGGCGATGGAGTGCCTCCCTGATCGACCGCCAGGGGAGGGAGTTGAAGGCGTTGACGATATCCAAGCTTACCGCCAACACCACTTCCCCCTCCCGGACTGCATCTTCCGCCAAGGCGCGGACGCGTCTGATGGCGTCGACCGTCGATCTGCCTTGGCGGAAGCCGAATTGGCAGTCTGACAGGTCGGGACCCACGCACGACAGGTGCTCGCTGAGACGAGCGGAGATTATACGCTCAAAGAGCTTCCCCGCCTCGTCCAGCAGGCAGATTGGCCGGAACGCGGACGGAGAGTCCGCAGGCCTTCCCGGCTTCGGGATGAGGACCAGCCTTGCCTCCTTCCACAGCGTTGGGAAGACGCCGGAACGGAGGCAGCTACTAAATAGCTGCCTCAATCTGTCCCCCAAGACGGCCGAGGCCATGACCCATGCGCGACCCGGGATTCCATCCGGGCCTGGCGCGGTGTTACGCGCGGCGAGCCGCCTCAAGGCTCGGTCCAGCTCTCCCTCCGTCACCTCCGGGGCGTCCGACCAGCCAGAATGGTCCGGACGCGACGGAGAGGCGCTCGAGGGGCTGTCCTGGACCCTTGGAAAGAGTGTGTCGACCACTCTTTCCACGAAATCGGGGTCCAGGGTCTCGGTTGTCGGAGGGACCCACGGTCTGAGTTTGCCCATAACGATTTTGTATGGGCGCCCCCATGGGTCCCTGTTTAGCCCCTCGATCAGCTCGTTCCACGACCGAGCCTTGGCATCCTTCACCGCCAGTTGGAATGCCTTTGTGGCGGCTCGGTACACCAGATAGGTGTCAGTGACCTCGGCCTCCGCTGCTCGCCTCCGCCTTCTGGTCCGGGTGTACCGGCGGCGCGCCCTGACACAGGCAGCACGTAGCTGTGCCAAGGCCGGTGACCACCAGTACACGGCGGATCTTCCTTTGGCTGGCTTGGCCCGGGGCATTGCGACATCGCAGAGGTTTGTCATTACACCCCGGAACCAAGCCGCCACCCTTTCCGGATCGGACGGGACCTCCACTCCGTTACGTGGCCAGTCCACGACGTGGGCCGCAGCAAGAAGCAGATCCTTGTTCATCTGCTTTAGGCACCAACGCCGCGGACGACCATCGTTATTCCGCCTTAAGGGCTGTGCGACAATGGCGCGGCGATTTTCTATTGCGAAGGCTATGTGGCGGTGGTCAGACAGGGTTGCCAGTTCCACCGCCACCCTCCAGCCGGTGATTGACCGCGCCGCCGAGGGAGTGGCCCACGACAGGTCAACCACCGACTCCCCCTGCCATCGCACACACGTCGGCTCGGTGCCGCGGTTGAGTAGGGTCAGGTCCAGCGCCTCGGCCCACTCAAGCACCATGTCTCCCCTCGCGTCGTCACGGGCGTCACCCCACACTCTGGAGTGAGCGTTAAAATCGCCCATGACGAGCACCGGACGGGGGAAGTAGCTGCGGATGCAGTTTGACATCCCGTCCAGGTGCGCCTCGAACGTTGCGAGGCCGCAGTTCGGGGAGACATACGTCCCGACGACGATGGACGACCCCCACTCAACCACGACAAAGCCCGGCCGAGCCTGCAGTTGCCTGCAGTGGGGCTCACCGGAGCCTCCCGCCCAATAAACTGCTACCGAGCCGTCTTCCGCCCCGAACCATCTAGGATGAACCGGGACAGAGTACGGCTCGGCCATAATCGCTAGGGCAACCGACCGCTCCGCGATGGTCTGCAGCAACAGATCTTGGGCTGCGCGGCAGTGGTTCAGGTTGCCCTGCAGGACTTTTAGGGGCGGGAAATTGAGGCCCTTTTCTCCACCTCCGCCGGCTCGGGGGTCGGCTGGGACGGCAATATCGCCGGCTGCTGCGCAGCATCAGGGCCTCGGGGACCTGGTGGGGGCGGTGGGTGTCGACCGCCCTTCCGTCTGACGGGTGGGGTGCATTTCTTGCCCCCCACTCGGTGATTACACGTGCGGCCCAGATCCCGACAGACGGGACATTGCGGGGCGCTCGCTGCACATTGCTGGGTCTTGTGGCCCAGCTCTCCGCAGAAGTAGCACGCCCCGCTTCGGTCGACCGTGCTTGTGCACGCCGACCTGACGTGCCCCGTCTCGAGGCACCTGAAGCACTGGATGGGTCGAGGAGCCAGTGCAGCGACCGTCGCCGACGACCAACCCACCCGCAGGCTTTCCCCCTCAATCTTCACCGCCATCTCCAGCGGACACCTGACCCAAGCGCTGTTGAGGCCGGATCGGTGGCGCCGAATTTTCCCCACCCGGATGTCTGTGGTGGGGCAGCCAGTCCTGCCTGAGATGGCGGTGATCAGCTCGTCTGGGGTGATGGAGTCGTCCAGATCCATCACCCGCAGTTCCGCCATTTTAATGGGGCGGGTTATGCGGGCTTCGGTCGCGCCCAGGGCCCTCCTCAGCTCCTCGGCAAGTGCGTCGGCCGTAGCCGAGCAGTCCGTCCCGGCTATCCGGAGCACCAGGCCCCCGTTGATCGCCCTTTTTTGGGCGATTCCCCCGTCCAGGCCAAACTTTCCAATGTCCACCTTGGCCTTGGCCTCCCTCATGACGTCCGCCAAAGTGACGGACGCGCCTTCAGGCACCGCGACCAAGATGGCTGCGGTCTTTGGTGGACGGGGAAGCTTGACTTTGGGGGCCGAGACAGCCACAGCCGAACGCTCCTTAGGCCGCCTTCTTACGACGTCCGACCAAGATGTGCGGTCGGGCTCCGGGCGCTTCGGCGGGACCGGTTTTGGTTCGGCGAGCGGGATGTCGGTGCTCGCCGGCGGCCTGGTCTTCTTCGGGGCCCTAGGCTGCGCATCGCCCCCTGCCCCTGCCTTCTTCTTAATTTTGTGTTTCTTTTTCTGGCTCTTCCCCCCAGAGCCAGAATTTGAAACAGCCGGCGTCTTCCCGTCGTCCCTTGTGAGTGAGGCCCGGAACTCACTGAGCTGTTTGGCCATCATAGCGGACATTTTTTCTATGATGGCCTCGTCCGAGGACCGAACCGTGAGCGCCTCCGGGCGCGGCCCGGGCGTGCTCGCCTGCGTCCGCGGCGTCGGCGGAGGCGGTGCTGCTGGAGCTCTCGCGTCTGCAGGTCGGCGGAGCTGCTCCACCTCCGAGGAGAGCGAAGCGATCTCCGCTCTCAGCGTGGCGTTGGCCTCGCGCAGCTCCGCGACCTCCCGCTCCAGACGCTCGGTGCTGACCGCCGCGGACCGCTCGTTCAGCACAAATATCCCCGCCTGGATGTTGCGGATATTGACCCTGATGACGTTCTTGAGGTCACCCTTGATGTTTTTACATCGGTCGGTGACCTTCTCCATCGTCATCAGGGCCTCCAGCGTCCTCGCGCCGACGTCCGCCGTCGGCTGGTGGTAAAGCTCGGCGCTCAGGTCTTCGAGCCCGGGCAGGGCGTCCTTCGCGCGCGAGTCCGCGGGCGCGACCCCGGGGTCCAGGATGTCCCTGAGGTCTTGCTCCGGGTCCTCCTCGGCGACGACTCGCCGCGTGCGTCTCGTCCGGACGCTCGCCCGCGACGCGCTCGACAGGCCCGACACGCCCGACACGAACGACATCTGCGAGCCGTCGCTGTCGTAGTCGGGCTCGACCGTCTTCGCGACACTCACCGGGCGCTTCGCTCGCGCCGGCACGGCCGGGCGGGCGAAGGTGTCTTGCGCCGCCGCCGGGGTCCGGGCGCCTCGCGCCGCCGCCGGGGTCTGCGAGCCTCGCGCCGCCGCCGGGGTCTGCGAGCCTCTCTCCGCCAGCCGGCCTCGCTCCGCTAGGGAGCCTCGCTCCGCTTGGGAGCCTCGCTCCGCTAGAGAGCCTCGC
>CAMQVA020000008.1:0-55000 GCA_947037095.2 Nycteola revayana | reverse complement strand
ACACCACCGCTTCCCCGATCCTCATCTGCGTTATAGGTGGCTCCCCCCGAAGGCTGTGAAACCACAGTGCTTCGGTTTTTTGGGGAGCCACCCGCAATCCCAGGCCCTCAATATGGGCCACGACTCTTGCGACCCCCAGTTCGGCGAGCCGCCGTGTCTCGCTGAAGCCCTTTCCCCTGGCCATGACCAAGGTGTCATCTGCGTAGCAGATGACATCTAGGCCGGGGAGCAGTCTGGTCCTCAAAATTGCGTCGTAGGCGAGGTTCCACAGAAGGGGGCCCAGAACGGACCCCTGTGGAACCCCGCAGCTGATCCTCCTCGTTATATCGTTGCCGTCCCTGTCGGTGAACCTGATGGTCCTGTCGCACAAATACGCCCCGACTATTTCGCGCAAGTAGGGAGGCACGTTATGATGATGAAGTGCCTCCCTGATCGCCTGCCATGGGAGGGAGTTAAAGGCGTTGACTATATCCAAACTTATAGCCAACGCCACTCCCCCCTCCTGGACTGCCTCTTCCGCCAGGGAACGGACGCGCCTGATGGCGTCCACCGTTGACCTCCCCTGGCGGAAGCCAAACTGGCTATCCGAAAGGTCGGGGCCAATGCGCGACAGGTGTTCACTGAGGCGGGCAGCGATGACGCGCTCAAAGAGCTTGCCCGCCTCGTCCAGCAAACAAATGGGACGGAACGACGACGGAGAATCAGCCGCCCTACCGGGTTTCGCCAAGAGGACCAGACGGGCCTCCTTCCAGCCACTGGGGAAAACTCCGTAGCGAAGGCAGCTGGTGAACAGCTGCCGGAGTTTATCCCCCAAGATCGCCAGAGCCAACACCCATGCTCGTCCGGGGATCCCATCGGGACCCGGAGCGGTGTTTCGGGCTGCGAGCCGCCTAACGGCTCGATCCAGCTCCCCCTCCGTCACTTCGAGATCGTCCGACCAGCCAGAATGGCCCAGACGTGACGGAGGGATCGAGGGACTGTCCTGGACCCTTGGGAAAAGAGCGTCCACCACTCTTTCCACGAATACTGGGTCCAAGGACTCGGTTAGAGGAGGGACCCATGGGCGAAGTTTGCCCATAACCATTTTGTATGGGCGGCCCCATGGGTCCCTATTTAGTCCCTCGATTAGTTCGGCCCAGGAACCTAACCTAACCTAACCTAACCTAACCTAACCTAACCTAACCTAACCTAACCTAACCTAACCTAACCTAACCTAACCTAACCTAACCTAACCTAACCTAACCTAACCTAACCTAACCTAACCTAACCTAACCTAACCTAACCTAACCTAACCTAACCTAACCTAACCTAACCTAACCTTTTTTTTTTTTTTTTTTTTTTTTTTTTTTTTTTTTTGTTGACCGGGGGGAAATGCAGTTACGCATTCGACCACCGCCGTTGTGAAAACAACGGCGGTGGGATATGTGGGGACTCGCCCTCTCCAGTGCGTGGTATGCTGCTCATACCACGAGGAGAGGACCCTACCGCCACTAAAACCCCCCGGGTACTCCTCCTTCCGCCTTGAGTGTGAGGGCCACCGGGAAACGCTGAGAAGCGCTAACATTTCCGGTGAAACCCCCACGGCGGCCGTCCGCAGCTTGAGTGGTGCCGCGGACTCTCCGGGGCCACATTGTGTGTGGCCCGTGTAACCATTGACGGGACGCCCGGAGTACTCAGGCGTCCCTCCTCCGCACGGGTCGGCCTCTAGAGGGAGCAGGGCCCATGTTCCCTACTCCCCGAGGCCGAGCCTAAGGCGGCATGCGACGGGTCTCGGCCCGCCGTCTGCGGCCAACACGCCGCCTGCGGAGCGGGTGTGCACTGGGATCTTCCTCCCTTACCCGCTCCGCGGCCTCCTTCTGTGACATGACACGTCCACAGAAGGAGGCAACCGCCGCCCAAGACCCCTCACTCTCGACCATCTTAGAGATGATGGTCGGTAGTGAGAGGTCGGAACCAACGACTCCGATGAGCTCAGCGCGCTCATCGGTAAACGCCGGACACACCTCCACGGTGTGTTGCGCCGTGTCATCGGTGCCCCCGCAGTGGTGGCACCGAATGTCCGGCTCCCTCTGTGCCACATTGCACAGGTAGTGACCAAAACAGCCATGGCCTGATACCACCTGTGCAATGTGGTAGGACATCTCGCCCCATTTGCGACCGGCCCACTTTAAAAGGTGGGGCCGGATCGCCTCAACGACGCGCGATCCGCTCCCTGACGCGGCTTCCAGCCGCTCTTGCCAACTCCGGAGGGTCTGGCGACGGATTTCACTCCGCCACCGTGCAATGCCCTCCGGGAAGGGGTCGCGACCAGAACGCGCCCCCTCACACCTCCGCCGGTACGCGGCGGCCAACGCCTGCGCCTCCAGGTCCCACGGAGGGGAACCCGCCAAGAGGCAGGCCGCATTGAAGGCGACCGTGCGGTAGGCGCGGGACGCCCTGATGGCCATGACCCGCTGCGGACGTCGCAGCAGGGCCACATTATGCCTATCCAGGGCGTCGACCCAAATGGGGGCGCCGTAAAGCGCCATGGAGCGGATCACGCCCGAATACAATCGTCGACAGATGCTCCCGGGCTTGCCAAGATTTGGCAGCAGACCTCCGAGAGCACCTGCCGTCGCCACCAACTTCGGGGCCAACTGTGAAAAGTGGCCCCTAAAATTCCATCTGCTGTCGAGGACAATGCCGAGGTAACGCATTTTGTCCCCGACAGCGATGGTCACACCCCCCACCACAAGGTGGGAGCCTGCCGGCGGCGCTCGCCGAGGCCCATGGAAAGCAAGGGCCTCGGTTTTATTGAGCGCCACCTGCAGGCCCAAACAACGAATTCGGGCGACCACCTGCGCCACTCCAGCAGTGGCCAGGATAGTCGCCCGCCGATGGTCGGCGCCGCGGGCAGTCACTAGGGTGTCGTCAGCGTAAGCAATTACGCTGACACCCCGAAGACCACGCGCCCGCAGCGCCCAATCGAACCCGATGTTCCACAGGAGCGGCCCCAATACCGACCCCTGTGGAACACCGCGAGAGACGGCCCAGCAGCCCGTCCCTCCGCCAGACGTCGGGTACACTACCTCCCTATTCTGAAGGTAGTGTCCCACCAATGCGCGGAGATACCCGGGCACCCCGTGGTGCCTAAGGCCCTCCATAATACACGCCCACGGGAGGGTGTTGAAGGCGTTTTTGATGTCAAGTGACACCGCCAACAACACCTCTCCCCGGCTGGTCGCCTCCTCCGACAATTCCCGCACCCTAGTAATCGCGTCCACGGTCGACCGACCCTGGCGGAACCCGTACTGGTCCGCATATAGGTCGGGACCGACCTCACTGAGATGTTTGGTGAGGCGGGACGCGATCACTCTCTCCATCAGCTTGCCCACCTCGCTCAACAAAACGATTGGGCGATAGGCTGATGGAGACTCCGCAGGCCGCCCGTCCTTAGGAAGAAGGACGAGACGACCGGACTTCCAGGGCGCGGGAAAGCGACCCTGCCGCAGGCACGCCGTGAAGAGGGCAAGCACCACGGGCTCCAATTCCTCCATTGCGAGTGCCCAGGCACGTCCGGGCACTCCGTCCGGCCCGGGGGCGGTGTTCTTGACGGCCATTCTGGCCACAGCCGCCCCCAACTCCGCCTGTGTTACGTCAGGCGGAGTCTCTTCTTCGTCGTCGTCGTCGTCGTCGGCGTCGGCTCGCCCGGCACCAGTCGGCCCGGCCATAGAAGGCGGCGAAAACTCCTCTTGACTGGGGAACAGCTCCTCCACAACAGACTGGAGGAGCTCAGGCTGGAGGCTCTCCGTTACTGGAGGCGCCCAGGGGCGCAGTTTACGGCGCACCCCTTTGTAAGGACGCCCCCACGGATCTCTGTCTATGGCCTCCAGCGTGCTCGCCCAGCCATCGTCCTTGGCCTGGCCTATGGCCGCGCTCAACTGGCGCTTGGACTCCCGATAGAGGGCGTAGGCCTCTGCAACGTGGGCCTCATCCCTCGGCCTCCGACGGTTAGTGCGGGTGTAGACGCGCCGCGCCGCAGTGCAGTCAGTGCGCAACTGCGCAATGGCGGCGCTCCACCAATACACCCGCCGCCTCGGTGGACACGGGCGAACCCGGGGCATGGAAAAGTCGCAGACGCGAACCATGGCCTCTCCGAGCTCACCCGCAATAGCGTCCACGTCGGAGGTCGGGTCACAAGGACTAGCGACCCACGCCTGCAGAATTGCCGCCTCCTTCAGGAGCTCGCGGTCGAGCCGACCGAGCGCCCAACGCGGACCCTCCCTTCTGGGAGCTGGAACAGGGCGGGCGGTCAAAGCCGCAGAGGATGCGGAGATGCCGAAGCCGATATATCGGTGATCGGACAAAGTCTCCACATCCTCGAGGACTCTCCAGTCCTGGACACGGCGGGCAAGGGCGGGGGACGCAAAAGACACGTCCACGATTGATCCGCCCTGTTGCCTCACGCACGTGTCCACGGAGCCACGGTTGAGGACCACCAGGCCCTGCTCCACCGCCCAGTCTTCCAGAAGACGACCACGAGGATCCGACGCAGGACAACCCCAGGCCACCGACTTAGCGTTGAGGTCACCCACCAACAACACGTCGGTGCCACACCTCCTCAACAGGCGACCGACCTCGCCGAGGAACACCTCGAACTCGGCCAACCCGCGATTCGGTGAGAAATAGGCACCGACTACAGTGAGCGACCCCAAAGCGGCCTTCACAAACCCCCGCCCTCTGACGATGTTAGAAAAGGGCGGGGCGCCGACCGACGACGACGAAACAATAGCTACCAAGCCGTCCCGGTCCCCGACAAAATTGGGTCTGTCAGGGACCATATACGGCTCGGCAGCGACAGCGACGTAGATCAACCGCTCCGCCATGGACTGCAGGAAGAGGTCCTGAGCCCTGGCGCAGCGGTTGAGATTACTCTGAAGGAGATGGATCACGGACCTATCCATTATGGGCCGTGTCCATCTCCTCAACCGACTGTGCTGGAGCCGCCTGCCTCACAGGAGCCCCAGACCACGGCGTCCCCTTCTTGGGCGGCGCCTTGCACAATTTCGAGCCGACGCTATGGTCGGCCCGTCTACCAGCCGAAGTGCAGAGGACGCACTTCGGCTTTTCAGCGGTGCAGGACGCCGCCCGGTGTCCCGGTAAGGAGCACCTGTAGCAGAGGCCACTCCTGTCCTCGTCGGCACACCTGCAGCCAACATGGCCAGGGACGAGGCAGCGATAGCATCGCAGCGGCCGAGGCTCCAAAACATGGACTTGGGCCGACACCATACCCACCAAAAAGCGCTCCGCCCGCTGCAGCTTAATGGCTGCAGGTACCGGGACACCACAAACAATTGTGCCGAAGCCGGACGGCCCTCGGCGAACTTCGCCCGCCCTGATACTGGCGACAGGGCACTCGCCGACACTCGCCAGTGCCTCAGCAGCCTCTTCTGCCGTGGTGCAGTCGTCGAGGCCACTTAGGCGGACCCGCACACATCTTTCGGGGATTGAGACCCTTGCCAGTGCCGGATCCATATGCTCCGACAACTTTGCGGCAAGGGCCTCCGCCTTCGCCCGGCTCTCCGCTCCTGGGATCTCGAACACGCGACCCCCAGTTAGAGCCACTCTGCCCCGCACGTCGGTGATGCCCAGGTCCGCCATCTTGACGTTCTGGCGAGCCCGGGACATCACCTCCGCATATGTGGTGCCACTCTTCTCCGCCTCTGGAGAAAGGGTGACCACCACCACCGATGAACGCGGAGGACGGAGCCTCCCACTGCGCTTCTTTTTGCGGCGCGGAGCTGAAGGCACCGCAGCAGCGCGCTCGCGCTGGCGCCGCTTTCGCCTGGCGCTCGCGCTCTCCTTGGTCTGCCAGCCCTCTGTATCGGGGCTGGGCTGGACCGGTGCAGGAGCAGCGGGAGCAGCAGGTGTGGCAGGGGCAGTCGCAGTAGACTGCGCCGTCTTCTTGCCCTTGCCCTTACCCTTGGATTTGGCTTGGGCAGGGGCAGCAGGTACAGCTGCCGATTTTGAAGCCCCCGACACAGGGGCAGACCGCTTAACGGTGGCGGCGTAGCTGGTGGAGGCCACCGGCTCGGCCAACGCTGCCTCTCTTCTCCTGTCCGCAGCCAAAGGTGGCCGCGGCGTCGGCTGCAGTGGAGGGAGTTGAAACGTCGCCCCCACCCATTGCTTCATTTGCTCCATGAGCATCCTGCTCATGGTAGCAAAATAGGGCGGAAGCTCTGCCCCACCCGATGCAGCCGCCGACGTTGTTGGCGGCGCTTGCGCCTTTTGGCTGCGGACCTTGTCGGCCACCAGCTCCTCCGTTCGCCGCTCCAGAGCAGCAATGCGCTCCTTTAGAGAGCGGTTCTGCTCTCTGAGCAGCCGTACCTCTTCCGAGGCAGTCCGAGCCTGATATCCCTCCAGGACATCCTGGAGGCCTCGGGCAGCAATCTTAAGGGCCTTCTGGCAGGTGCCCTTAAGATTTGACGACTTTTTCGCCACGTCGAGGATAGTTTCGACGTGGCGAGCAGCCAACTCCTGGGGGTCCAGGTCGACCCCACCTGCAACTGGAGAGACAGGAATGGACTTCTGTCTCTCCTCCAGCTCTTCAGCAAGCTGCCTTTCGGCCTGCAGCTTCATGAGCTCGCGCTCGGCTCTGGCCAGCTCCTGTTTGGCCTTAGCCAAACCGACAAACTCTCCCGTCGTGGGAGGGCGGCCTCTTCCCCGCTTCCCCAGAAGCTTGGGAGCCTTCGGTTGGCCAGGGGCAGGCCCTCCATCCGAGTCAAACTCCGACGACTCCGACGCAGACAGGTTTGGACACGGCCGCTCCTGACTCCGCTTTCTCCCAATTGGTGAGGAGACTCTCTCCTCACCCTCAGTCACTGTCACCAGTGAGCTGGTGGACGATGCACTGGACAACCGTCCAGACATCGTTTCCTCGATCCGCGGAATGCGGACCACGGGAACACGTTCCCCGACCGACTGTTGGTCGTCGATCCTCATGGGGCTTACGCCCCTCGCGGCGTCACTGACACTCGCCCTCTTCTGCTGACTTCCTCCTCCTCTCGTCGTTGGTTTAATGTTTTTTAATTGAGATTCCATACTAGTCCCACGAGTCGGGTCAATTTAAGTGGTCCACCGCGGGGTGATGCCCATTCCCGCGGCAAGGCAACTACGCCCGGCCAGCGCCACGCTCGACCGGGGTTGCACCGTTTGCGACGGAGTAACGCCTCCGCCATCCACCTCTCGCCACGGTACGACAGCTTAGGTTGCGGCATTTTTTAGAGAGGTTTGCATCCTCGCGACCCGGGCGGTTAAGCCAAGGCCCCCGGTCCCCAAAACATGACTGGGGATTACGGGTTGGGAGCAAGCTCCCCGACCGACGGTTAGGCCGGTCCGCCGAACCACCAAGGTTCTCCCACAAAACGGGGAGCAAAACAACGTATGTGGGGGGCCCAAAAAGACCCACCCACCAATGAGGACCAACAGGGTCCCCATAATTAACAACGGATGGGCCTCAATAGAGACCCACCTGCCGCTGAAGCCCAAAAAGACTCCAGCGACGACAAACAACAATAAATATTTGTGAGGCCCAATAGGACCCCACCCCAACAACAAAAATAAAAACAACTGTATAAATAAAATATCACAGTGTATGACTACATGCAGGGGCGATCAATCCGCCACACCTGCCGCGGGTCTCCAGTATTAAAACGAGACCCGCTCCGTCTGGCCAGCTGTTAGCCGCCGACCACCAACAAAAGATTGGTGGCCGCCGTTGCCCAGGGTGCACCACGAGGAGGTCGCTGAAGCCATCGCACCCCAACCTAACCTAACCTAACCTAACCTAACCTAACCTAACCTAACCTAACCTAACCTAACCTAACCTAACCTAACCTAACCTAACCTAACCTAACCTTTTTTTTTTTTTTTTTTTTTTTTTTTTTTTTTACGTGGTGGAAATCTTTGATAGACTTCCCACCGTCTTGGGGAAAGACGGTGGGGGAGTGTGGGACTCCTTCACTTGCACCCGGCTCTATGTAGCGAGCGAGCCGGGGCATCCGGTACCCACTAAAACCACCACGGTAGCCAGCCTCGGACGCATCTGCCGGTGGCCCTGGGGACTCGAAATGATCGACAACCAGGACCACCGCCATACGTCTAGTCTCAGATTGAGACTCCTCTCGGGAGGGGCAATGATTGGGCCCCTCCCCTGCGCCTTTGCGCATATGTAGGTAACCAGCGGCTACGACTGGTTACCTCTTCCCGGGATCGCTTGGAAATGACGGCCAGAGTCCCCACTCTGACCGCCGCGACCCCGAGGGCAGCGTGTTATTTTGCTGCGAGGCATTCTCGCGCTATCTATTGATAGCGCTGTGGCGCCGAACCCAAGAATTAGATTCGGCGCCACACTTTCTCGCCAGCGACACTATTGTCGCCGGCCCCGACCCCGCACTCTTCTACGTGCGGGGTCGGAACGCTCCCTCTCGCGCTCAGCGGTCTCCTTCTGGAGCATAACCGCTTCACAGAAGGAGACCACTGCTCTCCAGGAGTCTCTCGCCGCCAACATGGCCGTGATAACGGCCGGCGGCGAGAGGTCAGGCCCGATAGTGTTGACCAGGACTCGGCGCTCGGAGGCCCACGCTGGGCACTCCTCGAGCGTGTGTTGAGCCGAGTCCCGGTCACTGCCGCAATGGTGACACGCGGCAGTGGGCTCTCTCCCTATTCTGTTCAGGTACTCACCGAAGCAACCGTGTCCGGTGAGTACCTGTGTCAGCCTGAATGTCACGCCGACATACCTCCTTTCCAGCCACACCTCCAGGCTGGGCAGTATTGCGCTTACTACGCGCTGGCGCGAGCAGCGTGGCAATTCGAGCCGCTCGCGCCACAACTCCAGCGCTCGCCTATGCGCTCCTCGGCGCACCTCGAGCGGGTCAGTCGCGTCCCCGCCCTGGCGAGAATGGAACCGGTCGTAAACTTCCGTGTCCATCCCCGCCAAGATGTCGAAGGGCGGGAAACGCGCCAGAGTAGTCGCCGCCTCAAACGAGATTGTGCGGTATCCCCTCGCGATCCGTATGGCCACCACGCGCTGCAGGCTATTAAGTAACCGTCTGCAGCGGGAGGCGCCCGTCAGCCTATCCGACCAAACGGGCGCCCCATAGAGGGCCATGGATCGCAGGACACCGCCATAGAGACGGCGAATCTCCTCCCGGGGTCCTCCGAGATTGGGCAGCAGCCTCTGGAGAGCGCCTGCTGCCTTTTGGACTCGGGGGACCAAACGCTCGAAGTGAGCCTCGAACGTCCATCGGCCGTCAAGGATTAGGCCTAGGTATTTGATGGTGGGCCCGATCGACACCACCGCTTCTCCGATCCTCATGTGTCTTATTGGTGGCTCCCCCCGAAGGCTGTGGAACCACAGTGCTTCGGTTTTCTGGGGAGCCACCCGCAATCCCAGGCCCTCTATATGGGCCACGACCCTTGCGACCCCCAGTTCGGCGAGCCGCCGTGTCTCGCTGAAACCCTCCCCCCTGGCCATGACTAAAGTGTCATCTGCGTAGCAGATGACATCTAGGCCGGGGGGCAGTCTGGTCCTCAAAATCGCGTCGTAGGCTAGGTTCCACAGAAGGGGGCCCAGAACGGACCCCTGTGGAACCCCGCAGCTGATCCTCCTCGTTATCTCATTGCCGTCCCTGTCGGTGAACCTGATGGTTCTGTCGCACAAATATGCCCCGACTATTTCGCGCAAGTAGGGAGGCACGTTATGATGATGAAGTGCCTCCCTGATCGCCTGCCATGGGAGGGAGTTAAAGGCGTTGACTATGTCCAAACTTATAGCCAACGCCACTCCCCCCTCCTGGACTGCCTCTTCCGCCAGGGAACGGACGCGCCTGATGGCGTCCACCGTTGACCTCCCCTGGCGGAAGCCATACTGGCTATCCGAAAGGTCGGGGCCAAAGCGCGACAGGTGTTCACTGAGGCGGGCAGCGATGACGCGCTCAAAGAGCTTGCCCGCCTCGTCCAGCAAACAAATGGGACGGAACGACGACGGAGAATCAGCCGCCCTACCGGGTTTCGCCAAGAGGACCAGACGGGCCTCCTTCCAGCCACTGGGGAAAACTCCGTTGCGAAGGCAGCTGGTGAACAGCTGCCGGAGTTTATCCCCCAAGATCGCCAGAGCCAACACCCATGCTCGTCCGGGGATCCCATCGGGACCCGGAGCGGTGTTTCGGGCTGCGAGCCGCCTAACGGCTCGATCCAGCTCCCCCTCCGTCACTCCGAGATCGTCCGACCAACCAGAATGGCCCAGACGTGACGGAGGGATCGAGGGACTGTCCTGGACCCTTGGGAAAAGAGCGTCCACCACTCTCTCCACGAATACTGGGTCCAAGGACTCGGTTAGAGGAGGGACCCATGGGCGAAGTTTGCCCATAACCATTTTGTATGGGCGGCCCCATGGGTCCCTATTTAGTCCCTCGATTAATTCGGCCCAGGACCGAGCCTTGGCCTCCCCGATCGCAATCTGGAAGGTCTTTGTGGCGACTCGGTACTCCAGATAGGCTCCGGCGATCTCCTCGTCTGTGGCTCGCCGTCTTCTCCGCGTCCTTGTAAATCGGCGGCGCGCCCTTATGCAAGAGGCTCGCAGCTCCGCCAGGCCGTCGCTCCACCAGTAGGCGGAGTATCTTTTCCGGCCTTTCTTGGCCCGGGGCATTGCGACGTCGCAGATCTCCGTCATTTTACCCCGGAACCAGACTGCGAAAGCCTCCGGGTGGGAAGAGATGTTCAATCCCACATCGACCCAGTCCACCACGTGGGCAGCGGCGACCAGCAGGCCTTTCTCCAGCATCTTGAGCACCCAGCGCCGTGGAGAACTGTTGCTTTGGCCCGCCGAATTCGGGGGGCTGCGGCGCGTCTGTGAGGCGACGTCGAAAAGTATATGACGGTGGTCGCTGAGAGTGGCAAGATCTTCTGCCACCCTCCACCCCGACACCAGCCGTGCAGCAGGGGGAGTCGCCCATGTTAGGTCAACTATGGATTCCCCCTGCCAGCGCACGCAGGTGCTCTCCGTTCCTCTATTGAGGAGATCGAGGCCGAGGGCAGCAGCCCACTCCAGCAAGGCCTCTCCCCTTGCGTCGTCGCGGGCATCACCCCAAACCCTGGAGTGTGCGTTGAAATCACCCGCGACGAGCAACCTAACCTAACCTTTTTTTTTTTTTTTTTTTTTTTTTTTTCGTGGTGGAAATCTTTGATAGACTTCCCACCGTCTTGGGGAAAGACGGTGGGGGAGTGTGGGACTCCTTCACTTGCACCCGGCTCTATGTAGCGAGCGAGCCGGGGCATCCGGTACCCACTAAAACCACCACGGTAGCCAGCCTCGGACGCATCTGCCGGTGGCCCTGGGGACTCGAAATGATCGACAACCAGGACCACCGCCATACGTCTAGTCTCGGATTGAGACTCCTCTCGGGAGGGGCAATAATTGGGCCCCTCCCCTGCGCCTTTGCGCATATGTAGGTAACCAGCGGCTACGACTGGTTACCTCTTCCCGGGATCGCTTGGGAATGACGGCCAGAGTCCCCACTCTGACCGCCGCGACCCCAAGGGCAGCTTGTTGTTTCGCTGCGAGGCATTCTCGCGCTATCCTTGGATAGCGCTGTGGCGCCGAACCCAAGAGTTAGATTCGGCGCCACACTTTCTCGCCAGCGACACTATGGTCGCCGGCCCCGACCCCGCACTCTTCTACGTGCGGGGTCGGAACGCTCCCTTTCGCGCTCAGCGGTCTCCTTCTGGAGCATAACCGCTTCACAGAAGGAGACCACCGCTCTCCAGGAGTCTCTCACCGCCAACATGGCCATAATAACAGCCGGCGGCGAGAGGTCAGGCCCGATCCTGTTGACCAGGACTCGGCGCTCGGAGGCCCATGCTGGGCACTCCTCGAGCGTGTGCTGGGCCGAGTCCCGGTCACTGCCGCAATGATGACACGCGGCAGTGGGCTCCCTCCCAATTCTATTAAGGTACTCACCGAAGCAACCATGTCCGGTGAGTACCTGTGTCAACCTGAAGGTGACACCAACAAACCTCTTCTCGAGCCAGGCCTCGAAGCTGGGGAGTATTGCATTAACAACGCGCTGGCGCGAGCAGCGTGGCAATTCGAGCCGCTCGCGCCACAACTCCAGCGCTCGCCTATGTGCTCCTCGACGCACTTCGAGCGAGTCTGTCGCGTCCCCGCCCTGGCGGGAATGAAACCGGTCGTAAACTTCCGTGTCCATCCCCGCCAAGATGTCGAAGGGCGGGAAACGCGCCAGAGTAGTCGCCGCCTCAAATGAGATAGTGCGGTATCCCCTCGCGATCCGTATGGCCACCACGCGCTGCAGGCTATTGAGTAACTGTCTGCAGCGGGAGGCGCCCGTCAGCCTATCCGACCAAACGGGCGCCCCATAGAGGGCCATGGATCGCAGGACACCGCCATAGAGACGGCGAACCTCCTCCCGAGGTCCCCCGAGATTGGGCAGCAGCCTCTGGAGAGCGCCTGCTGCCTTTTGGACTCTGGGAACCAGACGCTCGAAGTGAGCCTCGAAAGTCCATCGGCCGTCGAGAATTAGGCCGAGGTACTTTAAGGTGGGCCCGATCGACACCACCGCTTCCCCGATCCTCATGTTCCTTATTGGTGGCTCCCCCCGAAGGCTGTGGAACCACAGTGCTTCGGTTTTTTGGGGAGCCACCCGCAAACCCAGGCCCTCTATATGGGCCACGACCCTTGCGACCCCCAGTTCGGCGAGCCGCCGCGTTTCGCTGAAACCCTCCCCCCTGGCCATGACTAAAGTGTCATCTGCGTAGCAGATGACATCTAGGCCGGGGGGCAGTCTGGTCCTCAAAATCGCATCGTAGGCGAGGTTCCACAGAAGGGGGCCCAAAACGGACCCCTGTGGAACCCCGCAGCTGATCCTCCTCGTTACCTCGTTGCCGTCCCTGTCGGTGAACCTGATGGTCCTGTCGCACAAATACGCCCCGACAATTTCGCGCAAGTAGGGAGGCACGTTATGATGATGAAGTGCCTCCCTGATCGCCTCCCATGGGAGGGAGTTAAAGGCGTTGACTATGTCCAAGCTTATAGCCAACGCCACTCCCCCCTCATGGACTGCCTCTTCCGCCAGGGAACGGACGCGCCTAATGGCGTCCACCGTTGACCTTCCCTGACGGAAGCCATACTGGCAATCCGAGAGGTCGGGGCCCTCGCGCGACAGGTGTTCACTGAGGCGGGCAGCGATGACACGCTCGAAGAGCTTGCCCGCCTCGTCCAGCAGACATATGGGACGGAACGACGACGGAGAATCAGCCGCCCTGCCGGGTTTCGCCAAGAGGACCAGACGGGCCTCCTTCCAGCCACTGGGGAAAACTCCGTAGCGAAGGCAGCTGGTGAACAGCTGCCGGAGCTTATCCCCCAAGATCGCCAGAGCCAACACCCATGCTCGTCCGGGGATCCCATCGGGACCCGGAGCGGTGTTTCGGGCTGCGAGCCGCCTAACGGCTCGATCCAGCTCCCCCTCCGTCACTCCGAGATCGTCCGACCAACCAAAATGGCCCGGACGTGACGGAGGGATCGAGGGACTGTCCTGGACCCTTGGGAAAAGAGCGTCCACCACTCTTTCCACGAAAGCTGGGTCCAAGGACTCGGTTAGAGGAGGGACCCATGGGCGAAGTTTGCCCATAACCATTTTGTATGGGCGGCCCCATGGGTCTCTATTTAGTCCCTCGATTAATTCGGCCCAGGACCGAGCCTTGGCCTCCCCGATCGCAATCTGGAAGGTCTTTGTGGCGACTCGGTACTCCAGATAGGCTCCGGCGATCTCCTCGTCTGTGGCTCGTCGTCTTCTCCGCGTCCTTGCGAAACGGCGGCGCGTCCTTATGCAAGTGGCTCGCAGCTCCGCCAGACCATCGCTCCACCAGTAGGCGGAGAATCTTTTTCGGCCTTTCTTGGCCCGGGGCATTGCGACGTCGCAGATTTCCGTCATTTTACCCCGGAACCAGTCTGCGAAAACCTCCGGGTGCGAAGAGATGCTGGATCCTACGTCGACCCAGTCCACTACGTGGGCAGCAGCGACTAGTAGGCTTTTCTCCAGCATCTTCAGCACCCAGCGCCGCGGAGAACTGCTTTGGCCCGCCGAATTCGGGGGGCTGCGGCGTGTCTGTGAGGCGACGTCGAAGAGTATATGTCGGTGGTCGCTGAGAGTGGCAAGATCTTCTGCCACCCTCCACCCCGACACCAGCCGTGCAGCAGGGGGAGTCGCCCATGTTAGGTCAACTATGGATTCCCCCTGCCAGCGCACGCAGGTGCTCTCCGTTCCTCTATTGAGGAGATCGAGGCCGAGGGCAGCAGCCCACTCCAGCAAGGCCTCTCCCCTTGCGTCGTCGCGGGCATCACCCCAAACCCTGGAGTGTGCGTTGAAATCACCCGCGACGAGCACTGGACGAGGCAAATACCCCCGGATGAAACTGGCGAGCCCGTCCAAGTGCGCTTCATACTCGGTGAAGCCGCAGTTGGGAGAGATGTATACCCCGACCACAACGACGCCACCCCACTCCACAGCAACGAAGCCGACCCCCCTCCGGAGAAGGGTGCAGCAAGGATCGCCCGCACCTCCAGCCCAATAAATTGCGACGGAGCCCCCCTCCGCCCCGAACCAGCGAGGATGGTCCGGGACAGAGTACGGCTCAGCCACAATGGCAAGGGCAACCGACTTTTCCGCGAGCGTCTGGATCATAAGGTCCTGCGCTGCGCGGCAGTGGTTTATGTTGCCCTGCAGGATTTTATTTATGGGCTGGAATTTTGGGCCTGAGGTACACCCTCGATCGGAGCCTGGCCTGAGTCCGGCTGCGATTCTTTATTAGCTGACCCCTTGTTCTGAGGTGCGGCTCCTCTTTTGCCCGTTTTAGGAGGCGTACATTTGATGCCCCCGAGGCGGTGATTTGCCGGGCGGCCGAGATCCCTACAGACTGGGCATGTAGGACTGGAGGCCGAGCAGTTCTGCGCCTTGTGACCGGGCTCCCCACACGCGTAGCAGAGCCCACTGCGGTCCTTGGGACAAGCGCATTTGGCCCTTACATGCCCATTTTCCAGGCACCTGAAGCATTGTAGTGGCCTTGTTCTAAGGGCCACCACTTTTGCCGAGGACCACCCCACTCGCAGATATTTATCGTCGAGCTTGTTTACCGCCTCCAGGGGGCACTTGACCCAGATGGTGTTAAGCCCCGACCTATGCTGCGTGATGACTCCAACTCTGATATTTTCCTCCGTGCAGCCGGTTGCCCTCGCGACAGCCTCTGACACTTCGGATGGAGTCACCGAGTCATCGAGATCGATAACTCTTATCTCGCCCATTTTGACTGGGCGAGCTATTATCGCCCCCGACTCTTTAAGGGCCTCTTTCAGTTTTGACGCAAAAGCGTCTGCCCTGCTGGAGTTGTCCGGGCCAGATATCCTGAACACAAGGCCACCATTTATGGCCCTGCGCTGGCTGATACCCTGATCCAGCCCGAACTCCTCCAGTTTGATGCGAGATTTTGCGGTCTTCATGACATCCGCGATAGTCGTCCCCGAATCTTCGGCCACCGAGATCGTGATGGCAGCCGTTTTTGGGGCACGCGGAGGTCTGGGCTTCCCTTTTTTGGAGGGGCTGCTCTTGGCTGCGGCTGTTTGCATCCTCGCAGTCCTGCGTTCCCTCTTCTCCTTTCTGCCCAGGACCTTGCTCCACGGCAACTCCCCTTGTGGCTGATCTTGTTCCACAGGGGCTGCTGCAGAGCGTCCAAGTCCCGGGTTTGAGGACTCCTTGGTCGGCGCGGGAGGCTGAGGATGCGGTTCCTTAGCCTTTTTAGGCTTCTTCTTGCCCTTGGACTTAGCGGCCTTTTCTTTGGGGTTGTTGGCCGGCGCCATCAACCCGCTGCCGCTAGTCTCGGGGGAGTCGGCTTTGTCCGAGTGGACTTTTTTCCCCGCTTTTGCCAGGGCTGGTGTACTGGCCCTTCCTGGCTGCAGTACTGACTGCAGTTTTGCCAGTATCTTCTCCTCGAAGGCCTGTAGCTTGCAGTCTACAAGGCCTGCGAGGCTCTCCGCAGAGGCACCCTCGGTTCGTGGCGCTGCCCGTTTTGTCGGTGTTGGCGTTGCAGCCGCGTTTGTCACCGACTTATTGAGCTCCGCTCGGGCTGACGTCCTCTCCTTAGCCTTCTTTAGCTCCGAGAGTTCGGAGGACAAGATGGCAATTTGAGCTGCCATGGCGTCACGCTCGGAGCGCATTTCTGCAACTTCTCGCTCCAATCGCTCGGTGCCCACTGCAGCAGATCTCTTGTGGAGCACCACCGATACCGCCTCGGACTTCCGGATCGCCCGTCTGAGGGCGTTCTTCATTCCCCCATTCAGGTTTTTAGACCTGTCGGAAACCTTCTCGATAGTGGACAGGGCGTCCAGAAGTATCGACCCGAGAGCGGCCGTTGGTTGGTGCTCCATCTCTTCCATCAGTTCCTCCAGTTTTGGTAGCGACTCTTTGGATTTTAAAGTCGCTGGAGGAACATTGGGGTCCTCGATTTCCTTGAGATCTGTCTCCAGATCGTTGTCTTCGAGAACCCTCTTCGTCTTCCTGGTTCTAGTGGTCTTGCGCAGTGTGGACGCGCTAGACACCATGGAAGTTGCAGACGCCATCGATGTCGCCGACGTCTGCGAGCAGTCACTGTCGTATTCGTATACTGCTCTAACAACACTTGTGGCCCTTGTTTCCCTGGCCGGTGTAAACGGCCGGGAAAAGGTGTCCACCACCTCCTTCGTCGCAAGCGGAATGCGATCCATCACAACGACGGGACGCGCCGCAATCGGGCTCCGCTTGAGCTCCCTCCCAGGACGCGCAAAACTGGGCGTGCGCGCCCTCTCCACGACCTCCGTGGTTTCAAAACAATTGTTGTCCCCCCCAGAAACGATGGGACTGCCGGGTCCCGAAGGACCCGAAGGGGATTCTCCGACCGGAGACCGGTCGGTACCCCCCTGGGGTAGTTGTTTTTCAATTGTAGACTTATTCATGGTTTGTGTTTTTAGTTTTGCCGCCCTCACGACCGGGTATACCCCCCGGCCATGCAGTCCCTCGCCGGGCGGCGAGGCTTGAACTTCAGGGTAATTTTTTATAGAGGTTTTCTTCCTCTGTGCCCCTGCACTGCGTCCTCCGAAAGCCGGAGGGCGCGGCGAAGGGACACGACGGTGGAACTCTAACCAACTTATGGTTTTTTGTGTTACAGATGGTGCGTGGAGATCCCCCGACCCCACCGGACCCAAGCCGGGCCCGATAGGACCAAGGTAAGTCAAAAAAGAAAATATGAAATTTTGCCTGAGGGGTCCAGAATTGATATGGCAAGGCCCTAACGGGCGGGTGGGCGGGCCAATTTTTGACATTTTGTCGCAGATAACCCCTACAAATGGGGCATTTCGGGATAGGTCTCGACGAGATCTATCTAATGGCACAACAATTGGAACCAGTCGCGAACAAAAATCGCGATTTATCGACCAAATACAAGTATTTTGGGCGGATTTCAACAGAGTTACTGACTTTAAGTGCTGAAATTTTATAAAATATTGGCGAAAAAGTGACGGACGGTTGCTGATAACTCGTGCGACACACTAATAAACAGAATTACGAAAGAAATTAGCAAGAATATTGAAGGGTTTTTTGTGAAAAAATTCACAAAAGTGCGAGTGGTCACTTAGAACAGAATGCACCAAGTGTTTATAGCTGAAACTAATTTTTTCTATTTTTTACAGGTGGAGGATGGACGACCGCTGGTGATTAAGGTAAGATACTATTTAAAACGAACAATTTGAATCCAGAACGGCCGGAATCGGACCATATTTTGTGAAGTTATGTTTAAATTAGAGTCCGATTGTACTGCGACATTCTATCGCTTAGGTGCACTTTTGTACCTACCTAGCGAGTAAGAATTTGCCAATTGTGACATTTTGTCGCAGATAACCCCTACAAATGGGGCATTTCGGGATAGGTCTCGACGAGATCTATCTAATGGCACAACAATTGGAACCAGTCGCGAACAAAAATCGCGATTTATCGACCAAATACAAGTATTTTGGGCGGATTTCAACAGAGTTACTGACTTTAAGTGCTGAAATTTTATAAAATATTGGCGAAAAAGTGACGGACGGTTGCTGATAACTCGTGCGACACACTAATAAACAGAATTACGAAAGAAATTAGCAAGAATATTGAAGGGTTTTTTGTGAAAAAATTCACAAAAGTGCGAGTGGTCACTTAGAACAGAATGCACCAAGTGTTTATAGCTGAAACTAATTTTTTCTATTTTTTACAGGTGGAGGATGGACGACCGCTGGTGATTAAGGTAAGATACTATTTAAAACGAACAATTTGAATCCAGAACGGCCGGAATCGGACCATATTTTGTGAAGTTATGTTTAAATTAGAGTCCGATTGTACTGCGACATTCTATCGCTTAGGTGCACTTTTGTACCTACCTAGCGAGTAAGAATTTGCCAATTGTGACATTTTGTCGCAGATAACCCCTACAAATGGGGCATTTCGGGATAGGTCTCGACGAGATCTATCTAATGGCACAACAATTGGAACCAGTCGCGAACAAAAATCGCGATTTATCGACCAAATACAAGTATTTTGGGCGGATTTCAACAGAGTTACTGACTTTAAGTGCTGAAATTTTATAAAATATTGGCGAAAAAGTGACGGACGGTTGCTGATAACTCGTGCGACACACTAATAAACAGAATTACGAAAGAAATTAGCAAGAATATTGAAGGGTTTTTTGTGAAAAAATTCACAAAAGTGCGAGTGGTCACTTAGAACAGAATGCACCAAGTGTTTATAGCTGAAACTAATTTTTTCTATTTTTTACAGGTGGAGGATGGACGACCGCTGGTGATTAAGGTAAGATACTATTTAAAACGAACAATTTGAATCCAGAACGGCCGGAATCGGACCATATTTTGTGAAGTTATGTTTAAATTAGAGTCCGATTGTACTGCGACATTCTATCGCTTAGGTGCACTTTTGTACCTACCTAGCGAGTAAGAATTTGCCAATTGTGACATTTTGTCGCAGATAACCCCTACAAATGGGGCATTTCGGGATAGGTCTCGACGAGATCTATCTAATGGCACAACAATTGGAACCAGTCGCGAACAAAAATCGCGATTTATCGACCAAATACAAGTATTTTGGGCGGATTTCAACAGAGTTACTGACTTTAAGTGCTGAAATTTTATAAAATATTGGCGAAAAAGTGACGGACGGTTGCTGATAACTCGTGCGACACACTAATAAACAGAATTACGAAAGAAATTAGCAAGAATATTGAAGGGTTTTTTGTGAAAAAATTCACAAAAGTGCGAGTGGTCACTTAGAACAGAATGCACCAAGTGTTTATAGCTGAAACTAATTTTTTCTATTTTTTACAGGTGGAGGATGGACGACCGCTGGTGATTAAGGTAAGATACTATTTAAAACGAACAATTTGAATCCAGAACGGCCGGAATCGGACCATATTTTGTGAAGTTATGTTTAAATTAGAGTCCGATTGTACTGCGACATTCTATCGCTTAGGTGCACTTTTGTACCTACCTAGCGAGTAAGAATTTGCCAATTGTGACATTTTGTCGCAGATAACCCCTACAAATGGGGCATTTCGGGATAGGTCTCGACGAGATCTATCTAATGGCACAACAATTGGAACCAGTCGCGAACAAAAATCGCGATTTATCGACCAAATACAAGTATTTTGGGCGGATTTCAACAGAGTTACTGACTTTAAGTGCTGAAATTTTATAAAATATTGGCGAAAAAGTGACGGACGGTTGCTGATAACTCGTGCGACACACTAATAAACAGAATTACGAAAGAAATTAGCAAGAATATTGAAGGGTTTTTTGTGAAAAAATTCACAAAAGTGCGAGTGGTCACTTAGAACAGAATGCACCAAGTGTTTATAGCTGAAACTAATTTTTTCTATTTTTTACAGGTGGAGGATGGACGACCGCTGGTGATTAAGGTAAGATACTATTTAAAACGAACAATTTGAATCCAGAACGGCCGGAATCGGACCATATTTTGTGAAGTTATGTTTAAATTAGAGTCCGATTGTACTGCGACATTCTATCGCTTAGGTGCACTTTTGTACCTACCTAGCGAGTAAGAATTTGCCAATTGTGACATTTTGTCGCAGATAACCCCTACAAATGGGGCATTTCGGGATAGGTCTCGACGAGATCTATCTAATGGCACAACAATTAGAACCAGTCGCGAACAAAAATCGCGATTTATCGACCAAATACAAGTATTTTGGGCGAATTTCAACAGAGTTACTGAATTTAAGTGCTGAAATTTTATAAAATATTGGCGAAAAAGTGACGGACGGTTGCTGATAACTCGTGCGACACACTAATAAACAGAATTACGAAAGAAATTAGCAAGAATATTGAAGGGTTTTTTGTGAAAAAATTCACAAAAGTTTAGTGGTCACTTAGAACAGAATGCACCAAGTGTTTATAGCTGAAACTAATTTTTTCTATTTTTTACAGGTGGAGGATGGACGACCGCTGGTGATTAAGGTAAGATACTATTTAAAACGAACAATTTGAATCCAGAACGGCCGGAATCGGACCATATTTTGTGAAGTTATGTTTAAATTAGAGTCCGATTGTACTGCGACATTCTATCGCTTAGGTGCACTTTTGTACCTACCTAGCGAGTAAGAATTTGCCAATTGTGACATTTTGTCGCAGATAACCCCTACAAATGGGGCATTTCGGGATAGGTCTCGACGAGATCTATCTAATGGCACAACAATTGGAACCAGTCGCGAACAAAAATCGCGATTTATCGACCAAATACAAGTATTTTGGGCGGATTTCAACAGAGTTACTGACTTTAAGTGCTGAAATTTTATAAAATATTGGCGAAAAAGTGACGGACGGTTGCTGATAACTCGTGCGACACACTAATAAACAGAATTACGAAAGAAATTAGCAAGAATATTGAAGGGTTTTTTGTGAAAAAATTCACAAAAGTGCGAGTGGTCACTTAGAACAGAATGCACCAAGTGTTTATAGCTGAAACTAATTTTTTCTATTTTTTACAGGTGGAGGATGGACGACCGCTGGTGATTAAGGTAAGATACTATTTAAAACGAACAATTTGAATCCAGAACGGCCGGAATCGGACCATATTTTGTGAAGTTATGTTTAAATTAGAGTCCGATTGTACTGCGACATTCTATCGCTTAGGTGCACTTTTGTACCTACCTAGCGAGTAAGAATTTGCCAATTGTGACATTTTGTCGCAGATAACCCCTACAAATGGGGCATTTCGGGATAGGTCTCGACGAGATCTATCTAATGGCACAACAATTAGAACCAGTCGCGAACAAAAATCGCGATTTATCGACCAAATACAAGTATTTTGGGCGAATTTCAACAGAGTTACTGAATTTAAGTGCTGAAATTTTATAAAATATTGGCGAAAAAGTGACGGACGGTTGCTGATAACTCGTGCGACACACTAATAAACAGAATTACGAAAGAAATTAGCAAGAATATTGAAGGGTTTTTTGTGAAAAAATTCACAAAAGTGCGAGTGGTCACTTAGAACAGAATGCACCAAGTGTTTATAGCTGAAACTAATTTTTTCTATTTTTTACAGGTGGAGGATGGACGACCGCTGGTGATTAAGGTAAGATACTATTTAAAACGAACAATTTGAATCCAGAACGGCCGGAATCGGACCATATTTTGTGAAGTTATGTTTAAATTAGAGTCCGATTGTACTGCGACATTCTATCGCTTAGGTGCACTTTTGTACCTACCTAGCGAGTAAGAATTTGCCAATTGTGACATTTTGTCGCAGATAACCCCTACAAATGGGGCATTTCGGGATAGGTCTCGACGAGATCTATCTAATGGCACAACAATTGGAACCAGTCGCGAACAAAAATCGCGATTTATCGACCAAATACAAGTATTTTGGGCGGATTTCAACAGAGTTACTGACTTTAAGTGCTGAAATTTTATAAAATATTGGCGAAAAAGTGACGGACGGTTGCTGATAACTCGTGCGACACACTAATAAACAGAATTACGAAAGAAATTAGCAAGAATATTGAAGGGTTTTTTGTGAAAAAATTCACAAAAGTGCGAGTGGTCACTTAGAACAGAATGCACCAAGTGTTTATAGCTGAAACTAATTTTTTCTATTTTTTACAGGTGGAGGATGGACGACCGCTGGTGATTAAGGTAAGATACTATTTAAAACGAACAATTTGAATCCAGAACGGCCGGAATCGGACCATATTTTGTGAAGTTATGTTTAAATTAGAGTCCGATTGTACTGCGACATTCTATCGCTTAGGTGCACTTTTGTACCTACCTAGCGAGTAAGAATTTGCCAATTGTGACATTTTGTCGCAGATAACCCCTACAAATGGGGCATTTCGGGATAGGTCTCGACGAGATCTATCTAATGGCACAACAATTGGAACCAGTCGCGAACAAAAATCGCGATTTATCGACCAAATACAAGTATTTTGGGCGGATTTCAACAGAGTTACTGACTTTAAGTGCTGAAATTTTATAAAATATTGGCGAAAAAGTGACGGACGGTTGCTGATAACTCGTGCGACACACTAATAAACAGAATTACGAAAGAAATTAGCAAGAATATTGAAGGGTTTTTTGTGAAAAAATTCACAAAAGTGCGAGTGGTCACTTAGAACAGAATGCACCAAGTGTTTATAGCTGAAACTAATTTTTTCTATTTTTTACAGGTGGAGGATGGACGACCGCTGGTGATTAAGGTAAGATACTATTTAAAACGAACAATTTGAATCCAGAACGGCCGGAATCGGACCATATTTTGTGAAGTTATGTTTAAATTAGAGTCCGATTGTACTGCGACATTCTATCGCTTAGGTGCACTTTTGTACCTACCTAGCGAGTAAGAATTTGCCAATTGTGACATTTTGTCGCAGATAACCCCTACAAATGGGGCATTTCGGGATAGGTCTCGACGAGATCTATCTAATGGCACAACAATTGGAACCAGTCGCGAACAAAAATCGCGATTTATCGACCAAATACAAGTATTTTGGGCGGATTTCAACAGAGTTACTGACTTTAAGTGCTGAAATTTTATAAAATATTGGCGAAAAAGTGACGGACGGTTGCTGATAACTCGTGCGACACACTAATAAACAGAATTACGAAAGAAATTAGCAAGAATATTGAAGGGTTTTTTGTGAAAAAATTCACAAAAGTGCGAGTGGTCACTTAGAACAGAATGCACCAAGTGTTTATAGCTGAAACTAATTTTTTCTATTTTTTACAGGTGGAGGATGGACGACCGCTGGTGATTAAGGTAAGATACTATTTAAAACGAACAATTTGAATCCAGAACGGCCGGAATCGGACCATATTTTGTGAAGTTATGTTTAAATTAGAGTCCGATTGTACTGCGACATTCTATCGCTTAGGTGCACTTTTGTACCTACCTAGCGAGTAAGAATTTGCCAATTGTGACATTTTGTCGCAGATAACCCCTACAAATGGGGCATTTCGGGATAGGTCTCGACGAGATCTATCTAATGGCACAACAATTAGAACCAGTCGCGAACAAAAATCGCGATTTATCGACCAAATACAAGTATTTTGGGCGAATTTCAACAGAGTTACTGAATTTAAGTGCTGAAATTTTATAAAATATTGGCGAAAAAGTGACGGACGGTTGCTGATAACTCGTGCGACACACTAATAAACAGAATTACGAAAGAAATTAGCAAGAATATTGAAGGGTTTTTTGTGAAAAAATTCACAAAAGTTTAGTGGTCACTTAGAACAGAATGCACCAAGTGTTTATAGCTGAAACTAATTTTTTCTATTTTTTACAGGTGGAGGATGGACGACCGCTGGTGATTAAGGTAAGATACTATTTAAAACGAACAATTTGAATCCAGAACGGCCGGAATCGGACCATATTTTGTGAAGTTATGTTTAAATTAGAGTCCGATTGTACTGCGACATTCTATCGCTTAGGTGCACTTTTGTACCTACCTAGCGAGTAAGAATTTGCCAATTGTGACATTTTGTCGCAGATAACCCCTACAAATGGGGCATTTCGGGATAGGTCTCGACGAGATCTATCTAATGGCACAACAATTGGAACCAGTCGCGAACAAAAATCGCGATTTATCGACCAAATACAAGTATTTTGGGCGGATTTCAACAGAGTTACTGACTTTAAGTGCTGAAATTTTATAAAATATTGGCGAAAAAGTGACGGACGGTTGCTGATAACTCGTGCGACACACTAATAAACAGAATTACGAAAGAAATTAGCAAGAATATTGAAGGGTTTTTTGTGAAAAAATTCACAAAAGTGCGAGTGGTCACTTAGAACAGAATGCACCAAGTGTTTATAGCTGAAACTAATTTTTTCTATTTTTTACAGGTGGAGGATGGACGACCGCTGGTGATTAAGGTAAGATACTATTTAAAACGAACAATTTGAATCCAGAACGGCCGGAATCGGACCATATTTTGTGAAGTTATGTTTAAATTAGAGTCCGATTGTACTGCGACATTCTATCGCTTAGGTGCACTTTTGTACCTACCTAGCGAGTAAGAATTTGCCAATTGTGACATTTTGTCGCAGATAACCCCTACAAATGGGGCATTTCGGGATAGGTCTCGACGAGATCTATCTAATGGCACAACAATTGGAACCAGTCGCGAACAAAAATCGCGATTTATCGACCAAATACAAGTATTTTGGGCGGATTTCAACAGAGTTACTGACTTTAAGTGCTGAAATTTTATAAAATATTGGCGAAAAAGTGACGGACGGTTGCTGATAACTCGTGCGACACACTAATAAACAGAATTACGAAAGAAATTAGCAAGAATATTGAAGGGTTTTTTGTGAAAAAATTCACAAAAGTGCGAGTGGTCACTTAGAACAGAATGCACCAAGTGTTTATAGCTGAAACTAATTTTTTCTATTTTTTACAGGTGGAGGATGGACGACCGCTGGTGATTAAGGTAAGATACTATTTAAAACGAACAATTTGAATCCAGAACGGCCGGAATCGGACCATATTTTGTGAAGTTATGTTTAAATTAGAGTCCGATTGTACTGCGACATTCTATCGCTTAGGTGCACTTTTGTACCTACCTAGCGAGTAAGAATTTGCCAATTGTGACATTTTGTCGCAGATAACCCCTACAAATGGGGCATTTCGGGATAGGTCTCGACGAGATCTATCTAATGGCACAACAATTAGAACCAGTCGCGAACAAAAATCGCGATTTATCGACCAAATACAAGTATTTTGGGCGAATTTCAACAGAGTTACTGAATTTAAGTGCTGAAATTTTATAAAATATTGGCGAAAAAGTGACGGACGGTTGCTGATAACTCGTGCGACACACTAATAAACAGAATTACGAAAGAAATTAGCAAGAATATTGAAGGGTTTTTTGTGAAAAAATTCACAAAAGTTTAGTGGTCACTTAGAACAGAATGCACCAAGTGTTTATAGCTGAAACTAATTTTTTCTATTTTTTACAGGTGGAGGATGGACGACCGCTGGTGATTAAGGTAAGATACTATTTAAAACGAACAATTTGAATCCAGAACGGCCGGAATCGGACCATATTTTGTGAAGTTATGTTTAAATTAGAGTCCGATTGTACTGCGACATTCTATCGCTTAGGTGCACTTTTGTACCTACCTAGCGAGTAAGAATTTGCCAATTGTGACATTTTGTCGCAGATAACCCCTACAAATGGGGCATTTCGGGATAGGTCTCGACGAGATCTATCTAATGGCACAACAATTGGAACCAGTCGCGAACAAAAATCGCGATTTATCGACCAAATACAAGTATTTTGGGCGGATTTCAACAGAGTTACTGACTTTAAGTGCTGAAATTTTATAAAATATTGGCGAAAAAGTGACGGACGGTTGCTGATAACTCGTGCGACACACTAATAAACAGAATTACGAAAGAAATTAGCAAGAATATTGAAGGGTTTTTTGTGAAAAAATTCACAAAAGTGCGAGTGGTCACTTAGAACAGAATGCACCAAGTGTTTATAGCTGAAACTAATTTTTTCTATTTTTTACAGGTGGAGGATGGACGACCGCTGGTGATTAAGGTAAGATACTATTTAAAACGAACAATTTGAATCCAGAACGGCCGGAATCGGACCATATTTTGTGAAGTTATGTTTAAATTAGAGTCCGATTGTACTGCGACATTCTATCGCTTAGGTGCACTTTTGTACCTACCTAGCGAGTAAGAATTTGCCAATTGTGACATTTTGTCGCAGATAACCCCTACAAATGGGGCATTTCGGGATAGGTCTCGACGAGATCTATCTAATGGCACAACAATTAGAACCAGTCGCGAACAAAAATCGCGATTTATCGACCAAATACAAGTATTTTGGGCGAATTTCAACAGAGTTACTGAATTTAAGTGCTGAAATTTTATAAAATATTGGCGAAAAAGTGACGGACGGTTGCTGATAACTCGTGCGACACACTAATAAACAGAATTACGAAAGAAATTAGCAAGAATATTGAAGGGTTTTTTGTGAAAAAATTCACAAAAGTTTAGTGGTCACTTAGAACAGAATGCACCAAGTGTTTATAGCTGAAACTAATTTTTTCTATTTTTTACAGGTGGAGGATGGACGACCGCTGGTGATTAAGGTAAGATACTATTTAAAACGAACAATTTGAATCCAGAACGGCCGGAATCGGACCATATTTTGTGAAGTTATGTTTAAATTAGAGTCCGATTGTACTGCGACATTCTATCGCTTAGGTGCACTTTTGTACCTACCTAGCGAGTAAGAATTTGCCAATTGTGACATTTTGTCGCAGATAACCCCTACAAATGGGGCATTTCGGGATAGGTCTCGACGAGATCTATCTAATGGCACAACAATTGGAACCAGTCGCGAACAAAAATCGCGATTTATCGACCAAATACAAGTATTTTGGGCGGATTTCAACAGAGTTACTGACTTTAAGTGCTGAAATTTTATAAAATATTGGCGAAAAAGTGACGGACGGTTGCTGATAACTCGTGCGACACACTAATAAACAGAATTACGAAAGAAATTAGCAAGAATATTGAAGGGTTTTTTGTGAAAAAATTCACAAAAGTGCGAGTGGTCACTTAGAACAGAATGCACCAAGTGTTTATAGCTGAAACTAATTTTTTCTATTTTTTACAGGTGGAGGATGGACGACCGCTGGTGATTAAGGTAAGATACTATTTAAAACGAACAATTTGAATCCAGAACGGCCGGAATCGGACCATATTTTGTGAAGTTATGTTTAAATTAGAGTCCGATTGTACTGCGACATTCTATCGCTTAGGTGCACTTTTGTACCTACCTAGCGAGTAAGAATTTGCCAATTGTGACATTTTGTCGCAGATAACCCCTACAAATGGGGCATTTCGGGATAGGTCTCGACGAGATCTATCTAATGGCACAACAATTGGAACCAGTCGCGAACAAAAATCGCGATTTATCGACCAAATACAAGTATTTTGGGCGGATTTCAACAGAGTTACTGACTTTAAGTGCTGAAATTTTATAAAATATTGGCGAAAAAGTGACGGACGGTTGCTGATAACTCGTGCGACACACTAATAAACAGAATTACGAAAGAAATTAGCAAGAATATTGAAGGGTTTTTTGTGAAAAAATTCACAAAAGTGCGAGTGGTCACTTAGAACAGAATGCACCAAGTGTTTATAGCTGAAACTAATTTTTTCTATTTTTTACAGGTGGAGGATGGACGACCGCTGGTGATTAAGGTAAGATACTATTTAAAACGAACAATTTGAATCCAGAACGGCCGGAATCGGACCATATTTTGTGAAGTTATGTTTAAATTAGAGTCCGATTGTACTGCGACATTCTATCGCTTAGGTGCACTTTTGTACCTACCTAGCGAGTAAGAATTTGCCAATTGTGACATTTTGTCGCAGATAACCCCTACAAATGGGGCATTTCGGGATAGGTCTCGACGAGATCTATCTAATGGCACAACAATTAGAACCAGTCGCGAACAAAAATCGCGATTTATCGACCAAATACAAGTATTTTGGGCGAATTTCAACAGAGTTACTGAATTTAAGTGCTGAAATTTTATAAAATATTGGCGAAAAAGTGACGGACGGTTGCTGATAACTCGTGCGACACACTAATAAACAGAATTACGAAAGAAATTAGCAAGAATATTGAAGGGTTTTTTGTGAAAAAATTCACAAAAGTTTAGTGGTCACTTAGAACAGAATGCACCAAGTGTTTATAGCTGAAACTAATTTTTTCTATTTTTTACAGGTGGAGGATGGACGACCGCTGGTGATTAAGGTAAGATACTATTTAAAACGAACAATTTGAATCCAGAACGGCCGGAATCGGACCATATTTTGTGAAGTTATGTTTAAATTAGAGTCCGATTGTACTGCGACATTCTATCGCTTAGGTGCACTTTTGTACCTACCTAGCGAGTAAGAATTTGCCAATTGTGACATTTTGTCGCAGATAACCCCTACAAATGGGGCATTTCGGGATAGGTCTCGACGAGATCTATCTAATGGCACAACAATTGGAACCAGTCGCGAACAAAAATCGCGATTTATCGACCAAATACAAGTATTTTGGGCGGATTTCAACAGAGTTACTGACTTTAAGTGCTGAAATTTTATAAAATATTGGCGAAAAAGTGACGGACGGTTGCTGATAACTCGTGCGACACACTAATAAACAGAATTACGAAAGAAATTAGCAAGAATATTGAAGGGTTTTTTGTGAAAAAATTCACAAAAGTGCGAGTGGTCACTTAGAACAGAATGCACCAAGTGTTTATAGCTGAAACTAATTTTTTCTATTTTTTACAGGTGGAGGATGGACGACCGCTGGTGATTAAGGTAAGATACTATTTAAAACGAACAATTTGAATCCAGAACGGCCGGAATCGGACCATATTTTGTGAAGTTATGTTTAAATTAGAGTCCGATTGTACTGCGACATTCTATCGCTTAGGTGCACTTTTGTACCTACCTAGCGAGTAAGAATTTGCCAATTGTGACATTTTGTCGCAGATAACCCCTACAAATGGGGCATTTCGGGATAGGTCTCGACGAGATCTATCTAATGGCACAACAATTGGAACCAGTCGCGAACAAAAATCGCGATTTATCGACCAAATACAAGTATTTTGGGCGGATTTCAACAGAGTTACTGACTTTAAGTGCTGAAATTTTATAAAATATTGGCGAAAAAGTGACGGACGGTTGCTGATAACTCGTGCGACACACTAATAAACAGAATTACGAAAGAAATTAGCAAGAATATTGAAGGGTTTTTTGTGAAAAAATTCACAAAAGTGCGAGTGGTCACTTAGAACAGAATGCACCAAGTGTTTATAGCTGAAACTAATTTTTTCTATTTTTTACAGGTGGAGGATGGACGACCGCTGGTGATTAAGGTAAGATACTATTTAAAACGAACAATTTGAATCCAGAACGGCCGGAATCGGACCATATTTTGTGAAGTTATGTTTAAATTAGAGTCCCAACCTAACCTAACCTAACCTAACCTAACCTAACCTAACCTAACCTAACCTAACCTAACCTAACCTAACCTAACCTAACCTAACCTAACCTAACCTAACCTAACCTAACCTAACCTAACCTAACCTAACCTAACCTAACCTAACCTAACCTAACCTAACCTAACCTAACCTAACCTTTTTTTTTTTTTTTTTTTTTTTTTTTTGTTGACCGGGGGGAAATGCAGTTACGCATTCGACCACCGCCGTTGTGAAAACAACGGCGGTGGGATATGTGGGGACTCGCCCTCTCCAGTGCGTGGTATGCTGCTCATACCACGAGGAGAGGACCCTACCGCCACTAAAACCCCCCGGGTACTCCTCCTTCCGCCTTGAGTGTGAGGGCCACCGGGAAACGCTGAGAAGCGCTAACATTTCCGGTGAAACCCCCACGGCGGCCGTCCGCAGCTTGAGTGGTGCCGCGGACTCTCCGGGGCCACATTGTGTGTGGCCCGTATAACCATTGACGGGACGCCCGGAGCACTCAGGCGTCCCTCCTCCGCACGGGTCGGCCTCTAGAGGGAGCAGGGCCCATGTTCCCTACTCCCCGAGGCCGAGCCTAAGGCGGCATGCGACGGGTCTCGGCCCGCCGTCTGCGGCCAGTACGCCGCCTGCGGAGCGGGTGTGCACTGGGATCTTCCTCCCTTACCCGCTCCGCGGCCTCCTTCTGCGACATGACACGTCCACAGAAGGAGGCAACCGCCGCCCAAGACCCCTCACTCTCGACCATCTTAGAGATGATGGTCGGTAGTGAGAGGTCGGAACCCACGACTCCGATGAGCTCGGCGCGCTCATCGGTCCACGCCGGACACACCTCCACGGTGTGCTGCGCCGTATCATCAGTGCCCCCGCAGTGGTGGCACCGAGTGTCCGGCTCCCTCTGTGCCACATTGCACAGGTAGTGACCAAAACAGCCATGGCCTGATACCACCTGTGCAATGTGGTAGGACATTTCGCCCCATTTGCGACCGGCCCACTTTAGAAGGTGGGGCCGGATCGCCTCCACGACGCGCGATCCGCTCCCTGACGCGGCTTCCAGCCGCTCTTGCCAACTCCGGAGGGTCTGGCAACGGACTTCACTCCGCCACCGTGCAATGCCCTCCGGGAAGGGGTCGCGACCAGAACGCGCCCCCTCACACCTCCGCCGGTACGCGGCGGCCAACGCCTGCGCCTCCAGGTCCCACGGAGGGGAACCCGCCAGGAGGCAGGCCGCATTGAAGGCGACCGTACGGTAGGCGCGGGACGCCCTGATGGCCATGACCCGCTGCGGACGTCGCAGCAGGGCCACATTATGCCTATCCAGGGCGTCGACCCAAATGGGGGCGCCATATAACGCCATGGAGCGGATCACGCCCGAATACAATTTTCTGCAGATGCTCCCGGGCTTGCCAAGATTTGGCAACAAACCTCCGAGAGCACCTGCCGTCGCCACCAACTTCGGGGCCAACTGTGAAAAGTGGCCCCTAAAATTCCATCTGCTGTCGAGGACAATGCCGAGATAACGCATTTTGTCCCCGACAGCGATGGTCACACCCCCCACCACGAGGTGGGAGCCTGCCGGCGGCGCTCGCCGAGGCCCATGGAAAGCAAGGGCCTCGGTTTTATTGAGTGCCACCTGCAGGCCCAAACAACGAATTCGGGCGACCACCTGCGCCACTCCAGCAGTGGCCAGGATAGTCGCCCGCCGATGGTCGGCGCCGCGGGCGGTCACTAGGGTGTCGTCAGCGTATGCAATTACGCTGACACCCCGAAGACCGCGCGCCCGCAGCGCCCAATCGAACCCGATGTTCCACAGGAGCGGCCCCAATACCGACCCCTGTGGAACACCGCGAGAGACGGCCCAGCAGCCCGTCCCTCCGCCAGACGTCGGGTACACTACCTCCCTATTTTGAAGGTAGTGACCCACTAGTGCCCGTAAATACCCGGGCAACCTAACCTAACCTAACCTAACCTAACCTAACCTAACCTAACCTAACCTAACCTAACCTAACCTAACCTAACCTAACCTAACCTAACCTTTTTTTTTTTTTTTTTTTTTTTTTTTTTTGACGTGGTGGGAAATCTTTATCTTCTCGAGGAAGAGGGAAAACCTCTTAACCTCGAGAAGGTCGACTGCCCGCCTTCTAAGGGTGTAAAGAAGACGGGACGGTGCAGGGCTAACCCGCTAAAACCCACCACGGTAGCCTACCTCTGATGTTTGCGCCAGCGTCTCTGGGATCACACTAGGTTCACAACCAGAGACGCTGAGCTACATCTGCCCAAAGGGGGCCCCTCCCGGGGGGAGCAATAATGAGCTTCCCCCAGCGCAACTGCGCTTGTGTAGGCAACCAGCGGCTACAACTGGTTGCCTCTTCCCGGGATTGCTGCCGTAAACGGGCGGCCAGAGTCCCCACTCTGGTCCTCAGCAATCCCGAGGCATTCTCGCACCAATTAAAGTTGGCGCATCAGCGCCGAGCCTACACCCGTATGGCGTAGGCTCGGCGCTGCCCTTTCTCGCCAGCGGAATCAGGTCCGCCGGCCGCGACCCCGCACCCTTCTACGGCGTGCGGGGTCATTGCGCTCCCTGGCGCGTTCAGCGGTCTCCTTCTGAAGCATCACAGCTTCACAGAAGGAGACCACTGCCCTCCAACTATCTCTCGCCGTCACCATGGCATAAACCATGGCCGACGGCGAGAGGTCTCTCCCAATTATGTTAGTAAGGACTCGGCGCTCGGAGGTCCATGCTGGACACTCCTCAAGCGTATGTTGCGCCGAGTCCCTATCGCTACCGCAATGGTGGCAAGCCGCCGTGGGCTCTCTTCCGATGCGACTCAGGTACTCACCGAAACACCCGTGTCCGGTGAGTATCTGGGTCACTCTGTATGTGACTCCAGCGCATTTTAGCTGGAGCCAAACCTCAAAGTGAGGTAGGACGGCACCGACGGCGCGCTGGCGCGAGTTTCGCGGCAATTCCAGCCGCTCGCGCCAAATGCTGAGCGCGCGCCTGTGCGCATCCTGCCGCACCCCGTGCACATCCGGGACGTCCAAGTCGCCCTGGCGGGCAGGGTAACGGAGTCGGTCATAGACCTCCGTGTCCATGCCCGCCAGGATATCAAATGGCGGGAACCGCGCCAAGAGAGTCGCCGCCTCGTACGATATCGTTCGATACCCTCTCACGATCCGAATGGCCACCACGCGCTGCAGACTGTTGAGTATGAGCCTGCAGCAACCTAACCTAACCTAACCTAACCTAACCTAACCTAACCTAACCTAACCTAACCTAACCTAACCTAACCTAACCTTTTTTTTTTTTTTTGTTGACCGGGGGGAAATGCAGTTACGCATTCGACCACCGCCGTTGTGAAAACAACGGCGGTGGGATATGTGGGGACTCGCCCTCTCCAGTGCGTGGTATGCTGTTCATACCACGAGGAGAGGACCCTACCGCCACTAAAACCCCCCGGGTACTCCTCCTTCCGCCTTGAGTGTGAGGGCCACCGGGAAACGCTGAGAAGCGCTAACATTTCCGGTGAAACCCCCACGGCGGCCGTCCGCAGCTTGAGTGGTGCCGCGGACTCTCCGGGGCCACATTGCGTGTGGCCCGTGTAACCATTGACGGGACGCCCGGAGTACTCAGGCGTCCCTCCTCCGCACGGGTCGGCCTCTAGAGGGAGCAGGGCCCATGTTCCCTACTCCCCGAGGCCGAGCCTAAGGCGGCATGCGACGGGTCTCTGCCCGCCGTCTGCGGCCAGTACGCCGCCTGCGGAGCGGGTGTGCACTGGGATCTTCCTCCCTTACCCGCTCCGCGGCCTCCTTCTGCGACATGACACGTCCACAGAAGGAGGCAACCGCCGCCCAAGACCCCTCACTCTCGACCATCTTAGAGATGATGGTCGGTAGTGAGAGGTCGGAACCCACGACTCCGATGAGCTCGGCGCGCTCATCGGTCCACGCCGGACACACCTGTACGGTGTGTTGTGCCGTATCATCGGTGCCCCCGCAGTGGTGGCACCGAGTATCCGGCTCCCTCTGTGCCACATTGCACAGGTAGTGACCAAAACAGCCATGGCCTGATACCACCTGTGCAATGTGGTAGGACATCGCGCCCCATTTGCGACCGGCCCACTTTAAAAGGTGGGGCCGGATCGCCTCTACGACGCGCGATCCGCTCCCTGACGCGGCTTCCAGCCGCTCTTGCCAACTCCGGAGGGTCTGGCGACGGACTTCACTCCGCCACCGTGCAATGCCCTCCGGGAAGGGGTCGCGACCAGAACGCGCCCCCTCACACCTCCGCCGGTACGCGGCGGCCAACGCCTGCGCCTCCAGGTCCCACGGAGGGGAACCCGCCAGGAGGCAGGCCGCATTGAAAGCGACCGTGCGGTAGGCGCGGGACGCCCTGATGGCCATGACCCGCTGCGGACGTCGCAGCAGGGCCACGTTTTGCCTATCCAGGGCGTCGACCCAAATGGGGGCGCCATATAACGCCATGGAGCGGATCACGCCCGAATACAATTTTCTGCAGATGCTCCCGGGCTTGCCAAGATTTGGCAACAAACCTCCGAGAGCACCTGCCGTCGCCACCAACTTCGGGGCCAACTGTGAAAAGTGGCCCCTAAAATTCCATCTGCTGTCGAGGACAATGCCGAGGTAACGCATTTTGTCCCCGACAGCGATGGTCTCACCCCCCACCACTAGGTGGGAGCCTGCCGGCGGCGCCCGCCGAGGCCCATGGAAAACAAGGGCCTCGGTTTTATTGAGCGCCACCTGTAGGCCCAAACAACGAATTCGGGCGACCACCTGCGCCACTCCAGCAGTGGCCAGGATAGTCGCCCGCCGATGGTCGGCGCCGCGGGCAGTCACTAGGGTGTCGTCAGCGTAAGCAATAACGCTGACACCCCGAAGACCACGCGCCCGCAGCGCCCAATCGAACCCGATGTTCCACAGGAGCGGCCCCAATACCGACCCCTGTGGAACACCTCGAGAGACGGCCCAGCAGCCCGTCCCTCCGCCAGACGTCGGGTACACTACCTCCCTATTCTGAAGGTAGTGTCCCACCAATGCCCGGAGATACCCGGGCACCCCGTGGTGCCTGAGGCCCTCCATAATACACGCCCACGGGAGGGTGTTGAAGGCGTTTTTGATGTCAAGTGACACCGCCAACAACACCTCTCCCCGGCTGGTCGCCTCCTCCGACAACTCCCGCACCCTAGCAATCGCGTCCACGGTCGACCGACCCTGGCGGAACCCGTACTGGTCCGCGTATAGGTCGGGACCGACCTCACTGAGATGTTTGGTGAGGCGGGACGCGATCACTCTCTCCATCAGCTTGCCCACCTCGCTCAACAAAACGATTGGGCGATAGGCTGATGGAGACTCCGCAGGCCGCCCGTCCTTAGGAAGAAGGACGAGACGACCGGACTTCCAGGGCGCGGGAAAGCGACCCTGCCGCAGGCACGCCGTGAAGAGGGCAAGCACCACAGGCTCCAGTTCCTCAATTGCGAGTGCCCAGGCACGTCCGGGCACTCCGTCTGGCCCGGGGGCGGTGTTCTTGACGGCCATTCTGGCCACAGCCGCCCCCAACTCCGCCTGTGTTACGTCAGGCGTCTCTTCTGCGTCGTCGTCGTCGTCGGCGTCGGCTCGCCTGGCACCAGTCGGCCCGGCCATAGAAGGCGGGGAAAACTCCCCTTGGCTGGGGAACAACTCCTCCACCACAGACTGGAGGAGCTCGGGCTGGAGGCTCTCCGTTACTGGAGGCGCCCAGGGGCGCAGTTTACGGCGCACCCCTTTGTAAGGACGCCCCCACGGATCTCTGTCTATGGCCTCCAGCGTGCTCGCCCAGCCATCGTCCTTCGCCTGGCCTATGGCCGTGCTCAGCTGGCGCTTGCACTCCCGATAGTGGGCGTAGGCTTCTGCCACGCGGGCCTCATCCCTTGGCCTCCGACGGTTAGTGCGGGTGTAGACGCGCCGCGCCGCAGTGCAGTCAGTGCGCAACTGCGCAATGGCGGCGCTCCACCAATACACCCGCCGCCTCGGTGGACACGGGCGAACCCGGGGCATGGAGAAGTCGCACACGCGAACCATGGCCTCTCCGAGCTCACCCGCAACAGCGTCCACGTCGGAGGACGGGTCACAGGGACTTGCGACCCACGCCTGCAATATCGCCGCCTCTCTCAGGAGCTCGCGGTCGAGCCGACCAAGCGCCCAACGCGGACCCTCCCTTCTGGGAGCTGGAACAGGGCGGGCGGTCAAAGCCGCAGAGGATGCGGAGATGCCGAAGCCGATATATCGGTGATCGGACAAAGTCTCCACATCCTCGAGGACTCTCCAGTCCTGGACACGGCGGGCAAGGGCGGGGGACGCAAAAGACACGTCCACGATTGATCCGCCCTGTTGCCTCACGCACGTGTCCACGGAGCCACGGTTGAGGACCACCAGGCCCTGCTCCACCGCCCAGTCTTCCAGAAGACGACCTCTGGGATCCGACGCAGGACAGCCCCAGGCCACCGACTTAGCGTTGAGGTCACCCACCACCAACACGTCGGTGCCACACCTCCTCAACAGGCGACCGACCTCGCCGAGGAACACCTCGAACTCGGCCAACCCGCGATTCGGTGAGAAATAGGCACCGACTACAGTGAGCGACCCCAAAGCGGCCTTCACAAACCCCCGCCCTCTGACGATGTTAGAAAAGGGCGGGGCGCCGACCGACGACGACGAAACGATGGCTACCAAGCCGTCCCGGTCCCCGACAAAATTGGGTCTGTCAGGGACCATATACGGCTCGGCAGCGACAGCGATGTAGATCAACCGCTCCGCCATGGACTGCAGGAAGAGGTCCTGAGCCCTGGCGCAGCGGTTGAGGTTGCTCTGAAGGAGATGGATCACGGACCTATCCATTATGGGCCGTGTCCATCTCCTCAACCGACTGTGCTGGAGCCGCCTGCCTCACAGGAGCCCCAGACCACGGCGTCCCCTTCTTGGGCGGCGCCTTGCACAATTTCGAGCCGACGCTATGGTCGGCCCGTCTACCAGCCGAAGTGCAGAGGACGCACTTCGGCTGTTCAGCGGTGCAGGACGCCGCCCGGTGTCCCGGTAAGGAGCACCTGTAGCAGAGGCCACTCCTGTCCTCGTCGGCACACCTGCAGCCAACATGGCCAGGGACGAGGCAGCGATAGCATCGCAGCGGCCGAGGCTCCAAAACATGGACCTGGGCCGACACCATCCCCACCAGGAAGCGCTCCGCCCGCTGCAGCTTAATGGCTGCAGGTACCGGGACACCACACACAATTGTGCCGAAGCCGGACGGCCCTCGGCGAACTTCGCCCGCCCTGACACTGGCGATGGGACACTCCCCAACTCTCGCCAGAGCCTCAGCAGCCTCCTCTGCTGTGGTGCAGTCGTCGAGGCCACTGAGGCGGACCCGCACACATTTCTCCGGGATAGAGACCCTCGCCAGTGCCGGATCCATGTTCTCCGTCAACTTTGCGGCAAGGGCCTCCGCCTTCGCCCGGCTTTCCGCTCCTGGGATCTCAAACACGCGACCCCCAGTTAGAGCCACTCTGCCCCGCACGTCGGTGATGCCCAGGTCCGCCATCTTGACGTTCTGGCGAGCCCGGCACATCACCTCCGCATATGTGGTGCCACTCTTCTCCGCCTCCGGAGAGAGAGTGACCACCACCACCGACGAACGTGGAGGGCGCAGCCTCCCACTGCGCTTCTTTTTACGCCGCGGAGCTGAGGGAACCGCAGCAGCGCGCTCGCGCTGGCGTCGCTTCCGCCTGGCACTCGCGCTCTCCTTGGGGGAGGGGAACCGGAGAGAAGACAGGCCGCGTCGAACGACACCGTGCGGTAGGTCCGGGCCGCCCTGGCGGCTATGACCCGCTGCGGCCTGCGCAGCAGGGCCACGTTACGCCGGTCCAGGGCGTCTGCCCATATGGGGGCGCCGTACAGCGCCATTGAGCGGATCACGCCGGCGTAAAGCCGCCGGCAACTCCCCCCTGGCCTGCCAACGTTGGGCAGGAGGCCACTCAAGGCTCCCGCCGCCGCAACTAACTTCGGGGCCAACCGTTTAAAGTGGGCCCCGAAGCTCCACCTGCTGTCGAGGACGATGCCCAAATAGCGCATCGTATCCCCGACAGGTATGGAGGTACCGCCGACTACTAAGTGGGAACCTGCAGGGGGCGCTTGCCGAGGTCCCCGCCTATGAAAGGCGAGGGCCTCGGTTTTATCAAGCGCCACCTGCAGTCCCAGCCTCCGTATGCGAGCGACCACCTGGGCCACACCGGCTGTGGCCGAGATGATCGCCCGCCTATGATCGGGGCCCCGGGCGGTCACCAGAGTGTCATCCGCGTACGCAATGGCGGTGACACCCGGGAGCCGTGAGTCCCGGAGCGCCCAATCAAACCCTATGTTCCACAGGAGAGGGCCTAAGACCGACCCCTGTGGAACACCCCGCGAGACGGGCCAACGCGCTATCTCGCCGCCTGCCACCGGATACACTACCTCTCGCCCGCGCAGGTAGTGTCCGATGAGTACCCGGAGGTACCCAGGAACCCTATGGTATCGGAGGCCCTCCTCGATACATACCCAAGGGATGGTGTTGAAGGCGTTTTTGATGTCTAACGACACCGCCATCAACACCCCCCCCTGCTCGGTCGCTTCCCTAGAAAGGGCCTGGAGCCGAGCGATCGCATCCAAAGTGGACCGACCCCTACGAAAACCGTATTGGTCCTCGCAGAGATCGGGACCCGCCTCACTAAGATGTTTAGTGAGGCGTCCCGCGATCACCCTCTCCATCAGCTTACCCAATTCGTTCAAAAGAACTATTGGGCGATAAGCAGATGGAGATTCGGCCGGCCGGCCCTCCTTGTTCAGAAGGACTAACCGACCAGACTTCCAGGCCGACGGGAATCGACCTTGCCGCAGGCATGCATCGAAGAGGGCGAGCACAAAGGGCTCAAACACCTCTACCGATAGGGCCCAGGCACGTCCGGGTATCCCATCCGGGCCGGGGGCCGTAGCCTTGCCAGACAACTTGGCAACGGCCACCCCCAGCTCCGCCGGAGTAACAGGCGGCACCTCAGTGTCGTCACCCTCGGTTGGCACAACGGCGTCTTCGTCAGGCGCTGCCATAGGGGGCGGAACAAACTCCGCGTCTTGGCTGGGAAAAAGCCCACCAACCACCATATTTAAAATGTTAGGCTGGAGGCTCTCTGTGACCGGTGGTGCCCAGGGCCGCAACTTACGGCGGACCCCTTTATATGGGCGACCCCAAGGATCGCGGTCTAGAGCCTCCAGCGTTTTCTCCCAGCCAAGATCTTTTGCTTGCCCTATGGCAACGCCCAACTGACTCCGGCTCTCCCTATAGGCGGCGTAGGTCTCTTGCACGCGGACCTCGTCCCTCGGCCTCCGACGCTGACAGCGGGAGTATATTCGGCGGAGGGCGGTGCACTGAGCTCTCAAGTGCTCAATCGCACCGCTCCACCAATACACCCGCCGTCGCGGTGGACACGGACGAAGCCGGGGCATGGCTGTGTCACACACCCGGGCCATGCACTCCCCGAGTTCGTCCGCGGCCACGTCGACGTCTGAGGCCGGGTTACAAGGCCGCGCAAACCACGCCTGGACCAGGGCTGCTTCCACCAATAGCTCCCGGTCCATTTGCCCGAGTGCCCACCTCGGACCCTCTCGTCCGGGCCGCGAAGCAGGGCGAGCGGCCGGAACCGCGGAGGACGCGGAGACGCCGATATCAATATACCGGTGATCCGACAACGTCTCCACGCCCTCTAACACCTCCCATTGGTGAACACGGCGTGCCAGGGCGGGGGACGCAAACGACACGTCAACAATCGAACCGCCCTGTTGCCTCACGCACGTGTCCACGGTGCCACGGTTCAATACCACTAGGCCCTGCTCCGCAACCCAGTCTTCGAGGGTCCTTCCTTTAGGGTCGGACCTCGGACAACCCCATGCCGAAGACTTGGCGTTGAGGTCGCCCACCAAAATGATGTCGGCGTGATTTCCCACCCCAACTAGCAGTCGACTGACCTCGTCCAGGTAAACCTCGAACTCGGCCAGCCCGCTGCTAGGGGAGAAATACATGCCGACGATGGTGAGCGACCCCAACACCGCCTTTACAAAGCCCCGCCCTCTTTCCACATTGAAAAAGGGCGGGGTGCCAACCGAGGGCGACGAAACCAAGGTCACCAAGCCATCCAGGTCCCCGACATAACAAGGACGGTCGGGGATCATGTATGGCTCGGCGACGACAGCAATATTGCTCAACCGCTGCGCCATGGTCTGCAGGAGAAGATCCTGGGCCCTGGCGCAGCGATTGAGGTTAGCCTGGAGGAGACTGAACACGGACCTATCCATCGATAGCCGTGTCCATCTCCTCCTCGAGCACCCGCCTCGCGGTTCCCTGATCCGACGGGATCATCGGCCTCAGCACCTTGCGCACGGGCGGCGCCTTGCACAGCTTGGAGCCGATACTGTGATCGGCTTCCCTTCCCGCCGAGGCGCAAATAGCGCACCTCGGTTTGGAGACAGTGCAAGACGCCGCCTTGTGTCCCGACTCCGAGCAGCGGAAACACAGACCCGAACGATCTGTGTCATCGCAGCGGCAGCCCACGTGACCCGGTATTAAACACCGGAAACAGCGGAGTGGCCTCGGGTCCAGTATGACTACCGGAACCGAGACCATCCCCACCTTCACGCGGTCTGCCGCGCGCAACCGCTTCGCCACCGGAATCGGGACCGCACAAATGATGGTGCCAAGACCGAAGTGATCCCGCCTTATCTCGCCCACCCGGATTACGGAGGCTGGGCAGTCCCCAACCTTCGCCAGTGCAGCGGCAACCTCCTCAGGAACGGTGCAATCGTCGAGGCCTGAGATCCTCACCCCGATTGTTTTCTCGGGGCGAGTAATTTTGGCTACTGATGGATCTATATGAACCATCAGCGCCTCTCTCAGGGCCTCGGCTTTTGCACCACTATTGGCGCCGGGGATCTCTAGGATCCGCCCCCCCGCCTGCCCCACCCGGAAACGAACACCCTGAGTGATGCCCAGGGCGTCCGTGTCCACAAGTCGGGCCTTACGGATAACGTCGGCGTAAGTGGCACCGCTCTTCTCCGCTTCCGGAGAGAGCGTTACCACCACTACCGACGAGCGAGGGGCGCGGAGCCGTCCCCCACGGTTGCGGTGACGTTTGCCTTTTTGGGCGGCGTCCTGCCCTCCCTTGGCGGCTTCCCTCTTGCGGGCGGCTTCCGCCGCGGCGGCCGCCTTCTTTCGGGCCTTCTTTTCGGCGGCGGTTTCTCTAGTGACGAAACCGTCCGCATCCACCCTCGGTCCCGCACCTGCTGCAGGCGTAGGCACCGCAGCCGAAGTGGAAGGGACGGGCTGAACGGTCGGGACAGAGGCCGAGGCCGAGGCCGGAGCCGAGGCCTTGCCTTTGCCCTTTCCTTTGCCCTTACCCTTCCCTTCCGGCAGCGGACCCGCCACAGCAGCCGCGTACGAGGTGCCAGCGGACGGTTTCGAAACCGCCGCCGTCGCCTGCTTGGCTGACGCTCCCGGCGCCGTTATAACTGGCGGGTCGGCCAGCTTAATCGACACCGAGAGCGACTCCTTCTTCTTTTTCGTTTCGTGAGCAAGGGGCGGACGTGTATAAGGGACCTCCTTGTCCCTTTGTCGCTCCCAAGCCACGAAACGTTGGTCCATGGCGGACATCACCCGATCCATCATTTTTTCGAGGAGCGGCTCGAGTGTATCCGGGTGATCTTCGCCCTGGACGCTCTTCCCTCCTCCCTTCTTTTTCGGTGCCGGTGTCCCGGAGACAGTCGCAGCACCCGCAGCGACCTTCTCCATGCGGGCCACCGACTCCGCCATCCGATCCAGCGTCTTCTGGAGGGCCGCCAGCTGACCCCTCAGCGAGGCGTTCTCCTCCCGAAGACGCTGCATTTCATCCGTGGCGTTCAACCGTAAGGTTGACGCCACAAGCTGTTGTAGGCCGTCCGCCGACTCGTACAAATGCTTCTGGAAGGTGCCTTTAAGGTTGCCGGAGACCTTGGCGACCTTCCTTACTGTGTCAGCAAAGTGTGCCGCCAGCTCCCGGCATCCGTCGGCACCCAGCTCCGCACCTGCACCAGCCGGCGAAGAGCGCCCGCTCTGCACCTCCTGCAGCTTCTCCCGCAGCGCTCTCATCTCGTTTGCCCGGATCTGCTCAGGGGTGAACACCACGCACTCCCCCTTGCCCCCGGGCGGACGACCTTTCTTGGTCATAGGGCGAGGGGCCCCGACCTGCTCGAGGTCGGAACCCTCCGCACCACTACCGTCCGTGTCTAGGGACACCCGAGAACCACTCAGGCAGCCCGGACTCCGCTGCGCCCCCAGCTTGGGAGCCTTGGCCTGTCCTTGGACAGGGACAGGGTCCCCAGCTGTGGACCAGTCGGAGTCAGAGTCCACCAAAGTGATGCTCTGGCGGTCCCGGCTCCGCTTTCGCCCTATCGGCGAACTCGCCCGCTCGTCTACGTCCATTCGGTTGAGGACTACGACGGCCTTCCCTGCTAGCTGCACAGCGTCTACCGGTACTGGGCTCACGCCCCGCACCGCGTCGCTTGCACTCGCCCTCCTCTCCTTCCCTACGTCTGCAGATTTATTTTTTAAAAAAGGTAAATTTTCCATATTAATTCCCACGAGATGGGTCGTTCTATAAGGTCGACTGCGGGGTGACGCCCATCCCCGCAGCAAGGCAAATACACCCGGCCAGCGCCACGCTCGACCGGGGTGGTACCGTTAAAGACGGAGTAACGCCTCCGCCATTCACCTCTCGCCACGGTACGACAGCTTAGGTTGCGGCATTTTTTATAGAGGTTTGCATCCTCGCGACCCAGGCGATTAAGCCAAGGCCCCCGGTCCCCAAAACATGACTGGGGATTACGGGTTGGAAGCAAGCTCCCCGACCGACTGTTAAGCCGGCCCCCCCTAGCCCTAACGTTTTCCGCAGAAGGCGGAAAACAAAAACAACGAGCCCGGGAGGCCCAAAAAGACCCCCCGGCAACGAGACCCAAAAGGGGCCCCGTTGAATAACAAAATGGACCTCAAAAGAGGCCCATCTGCCACTGAAGTCCAAAAGGGACTCCAGTGACGACAACAAAGATAAAACTACGTCTATCTAGCGGAGCCCAAAAGGACTCCGCTCTAACAACAAAATACAAAAATTAACAAAATAAACTAATAAATTACTAACCTAAGCTAAACTACTGGCGGAGCGTCCAAGAAGACGCCCCGCCCGCGGACCTCAAGTCGTTGCTACGACGAGGCCCGCTCCACTTGGCCAGCTGCTAGCCGCCGGTCACCAATTGAAGATTGGTGACCGTCGTTGCCCAGGGTACACCACGAGGAGGTCGCTGCGCCGTCGTACCCCAACCTAACCTAACCTAACCTAACCTAACCTAACCTTTTTTTTTTTTTTTTTTTTTTTTTTTTTTTTTTTTTTTTTTTTTTTTTTTTTTTTTTTTTTTTTTTTTTTTTTTTTTTTTTTTTTTTTTTTGACCGGGGGGAAATGCAGTTACGCATTCGACCACCGCCGTTGTGAAAACAACGGCGGTGGGATATGTGGGGACTCGCCCTCTCCAGTGCGTGGTATGCTGCTCATACCACGAGGAGAGGACCCTACCGCCACTAAAACCCCCCGGGTACTCCTCCTTCCGCCTTGAGTGTGAGGGCCACCGGGAATCGCTGAGAAGCGCTAACATTTCCGGTGAAACCCCCACGGCGGCCGTCCGCAGCTTGAGTGGTGCTGCGGACTCTCCGGGGCCACATTGTGTGTGGCCCGTATAACCATTGACGGGACGCCCGGAGTACTCAGGCGTCCCTCCTCCGCACGGGTCGGCCTCTAGAGGGAGCAGGGCCCATGTTCCCTACTCCCCGAGGCCGAGCCTAAGGCGGCATGCGACGGGTCTCGGCCCGCCGTCTGCGGCCAGTACGCCGCCTGCGGAGCGGGTGTGCACTGGGATCTTCCTCCCTTACCCGCTCCGCGGCCTCCTTCTGCGACATGACACGTCCACAGAAGGAGGCAACCGCCGCCCAAGACCCCTCACTCTCGACCATCTTAGAGATGATGGTCGGTAGTGAGAGGTCGGAACCCACGACTCCGATGAGCTCGGCGCGCTCATCGGTCCACGCCGGACACACCTCCACGGTGTGCTGCGCCGTATCATCAGTGCCCCCGCAGTGGTGGCACCGAGTGTCCGGCTCCCTCTGTGCCACATTGCACAGGTAGTGACCAAAACAGCCATGGCCTGATACCACCTGTGCAATGTGGTAGGACATTTCGCCCCATTTGCGACCGGCCCACTTTAGAAGGTGGGGCCGGATCGCCTCCACGACGCGCGATCCGCTCCCTGACGCGGCTTCCAGCCGCTCTTGCCAACTCCGGAGGGTCTGGCGACGGACTTCACTCCGCCACCGTGCAATGCCCTCCGGGAAGGGGTCGCGACCAGAACGCGCCCCCTCACACCTCCGCCGGTACGCGGCGGCCAACGCCTGCGCCTCCAGGTCCCACGGAGGGGAACCCGCCAGGAGGCAGGCCGCATTGAAGGCGACCGTACGGTAGGCGCGGGACGCCCTGATGGCCATGACCCGCTGCGGACGTCGCAGCAGGGCCACATTATGCCTATCCAGGGCGTCGACCAACCTTTTTTTTTTTTTTTTTTTTTTTTTTTTTTGACCGGGGGGAAATGCAGTTACGCATTCGACCACCGCCGTTGTGAAAACAACAGCGGTGGGATATGTGGGGACTCGCCCTCTCCAGTGCGTGATATGCTACTCATACCACGAGGAGAGGACCCTACCGCCACTAAAACCCCCCGGGTACTCCTCCTTCCGCCTTGAGTGTGAGGGCCACCGGGAAACGCTGAGAAGCGCTAACATTTCCGGTGAAACCCCCACGGCGGCCGTCCGCAGCTTTATAGTGCCGCGGACTCTCCGGGGCCACATTGTGTGTGGCCCGTATAACCATAGACGGGACGCCCGGAGTACTCAGGCGTCCCTCCTCCGCACGGGTCGGCCTCTATAGGGAGCAGGGCCCATGTTCCCTACTCCCCGAGGCCGAGCCTAAGGTGGCATGCGACGGGTCTCGGCCCGCCGTCTGCGGCCAACACGCCGCCTGCGGAGCGGGTGTGCACTGGGATCTTCCTCCCTTACCCGCTCCGCGGCCTCCTTCTGCGACATGACACGTCCACAGAAGGAGGCAACCGCCGCCCAAGACCCCTCACTCTCGACCATCTTAGAAATGATGGTCGGTAGCGAGAGGTCGGAACCCACGACTCCGATGAGCTCGGCGCGCTCACCGGCAAACGCCGGACACACCTCCAGGGTGTGTTGCGCCGTATCATCGGTGCCCCCGCAGTGGTGGCACCGAGTGTCCGGCTCCCTCTGTGCCACATTGCACAGGTAGTGACCAAAACAGCCATGGCCTGATACCACCTGTGCAATGTGGTAGGTCACCGCGCCCCATTTGCGACCGGCCCACTTTAAAAGGTGGGGCCGGATCGCCTCCACGACGCGCGATCCACTCCCTGACGCAGCTTCCAGCCGCTCTTGCCAACTCCGGAGGGTCTGGCGACGGACTTCACTCCGCCACCGTGCAATGCCCTCCGGAAAGGGGTAGCGACCAGAACGCGCCCCCTCACACCTCCGCCGGTACGCGGCGGCCAACGCCTGCGCCTCCAGGTCCCACGGAGGGGAACCCGCCAGGAGGCAGGCCGCATTGAAGGCGACCGTGCGGTAGGCGCGGGACGCCCTGATGGCCATGACCCGCTGCGGACGTCGCAGCAGGGCCACGTTTTGCCTATCCAGGGCGTCGACCCAAATGGGGGCGCCATATAACGCCATGGAGCGGATCACGCCCGAATACAATCGTCGACAGATGCTCCCGGGCTTGCCAAGATTTGGCAGCAGACCTCCGAGAGCACCTGCCGTCGCCACCAACTTCGGGGCCAACTGTGAAAAGTGGCCCCTAAAATTCCATCTGCTGTCGAGGACAATGCCGAGATAACGCATTTTGTCCCCGACAGCGATGGTCACACCCCCCACCACAAGGTGGGAGCCTGCCGGCGGCGCCCGCCGAGGCCCATGGAAAGCAAGGGCCTCGGTTTTATTGAGCGCCACCTGCAGGCCCAAACAACGAATTCGGGCGACCACCTGCGCCACTCCAGCAGTGGCCAGGATAGTCGCCCGCCGATGGTCGGCGCCGCGGGCAGTCACTAGGGTGTCGTCAGCGTAAGCAATTACGCTGACACCCCGAAGACCACGCGCCCGCAGCGCCCAATCGAACCCGATGTTCCACAGGAGCGGCCCCAATACCGACCCCTGTGGAACACCTCGAGAGACGGCCCAGCAGCCCGTCCCTCCGCCAGACGTCGGGTACACTACCTCCCTATTTTGAAGGTAGTGACCCACTAGTGCACGTAAATACCCGGGCACCCCGTGATGCCTAAGGCCCTCCATTATACAGGCCCACGGGAGGGTGTTGAAGGCGTTTTTGATGTCAAGTGACACCGCCAACAACACCTCTCCCCGGCTGGTCGCCTCCTCTGACAATTCCCGCACCCTAGTAATCGCGTCCACGGTCGACCGACCCTGGCGGAACCCGTACTGGTCCGCATATAGGTCGGGACCGACCTCACTGAGATGTTTGGTGAGGCGGGACGCGATCACTCTCTCCATCAGCTTGCCCACCTCGCTCAACAAAACGATTGGGCGATAGGCTGATGGAGACTCCGCAGGCCGCCCGTCCTTAGGAAGAAGGACGAGACGGCCGGACTTCCAGGGCGCGGGAAAGCGACCCTGCCGCAGGCACGCCGTGAAGAGGGCAAGCACCACGGGCTCCAATTCCTGGATTGCAAGTGCCCAGGCACGTCCGGGCACTCCGTCCGGCCCGGGGGCGGTGTTCTTGACGGCCATTCTGGCCACAGCCGCCCCCAACTCCGCCTGTGTTACATCAGGCGGAGTCTCTTCTTCGTCGTCGTCGTCGTCGACGTCGGCTCGCCTGGCACCAGTCGGCCCGGCCATAGAAGGCGGCGAAAACTCCTCTTGACTGGGGAACAGCTCCTCCACAACAGACTGGAGGAGCTCGGGCTGGAGGCTCTCCGTTACTGGAGGCGCCCAGGGGCGCAGTTTACGGCGCACCCCTTTGTAAGGACGCCCCCACGGATCTCTGTCTATGGCCTCCAGCGTGCTCGCCCAGCCATCGTCCTTGGCCTGGCCTATGGCCGCGCTCAACTGGCGCTTGGACTCCCGATAGAGGGCGTAGGCCTCTGCAACGTGGAACCTAACCTAACCTAACCTAACCTAACCTAACCTAACCTAACCTAACCTAACCTAACCTAACCTTTTTTTTTTTTTTTTTTTTTTGTTTACCGGGGTAAAAATGCGCAACCGCACTTCCTCCCTAGCGCAGGGGTCACTATATACGTGATCCCTGCGCCAGTGAGGGGCATGTGGGGCTCATACTCTATAGAACGTGGTGCGCTGTCGCACCACAGAGAGTATGTACCCACTAAAAAAGCCCCCGGGTGTTCCTCCTTCTGTCGTTGGTGATGAGAGACCCAAGTACCGGTATAGGCCTTTGGTTATCTCTCCGACAGAGTACAACTATAACTCTCGCCCCGGTGAAGGGACTAGAGTTTCCTCCCCCTATGGCTCGATCGCGAGTGTTAAGCACCCGCGATGGATACCTTCCTACTCCTACAGGGATTGCCAGAACACAGTGGCATCCCCGACCTACTACATGAATGTGACCCTAGGGAGCAGATTCATGTTATCTGCTCCCCAGGGTCACCCCTTATGGCGGGAGACGGCGGATTTCGGCCCTCCGCCTCCGGCCAACGCGACGTCTACGAAGCGGATGAGAGCTGGAATCATCTTCTCTCACCCGCTCCGCGGCCTCCTTCTGTGAAACTACAGTCTCACAGAAAGAAGCCATCGACTCCCATGCTCCCTCGCTCTCGAGCATCCTCTTGATGATGGTCGAAAGCGAGAGGTCATTGCCTACATGTGCGATGAGCGCACCGCGCTCGGCCGCCCAAGCCGGACACTCGACCAGTGTGTGTTGCGCCGTATCATCGGCGCAATCACAGTGGTGACAACGAGTGTCCGGCTCTCTCCTTGCCACTTTGCACAGGTAATGACCGAAGCATCCGTGCCCCGTCATGACCTGCGCAATGCGGAAGGTTACCTCGCCCCTTTTACGTCCGGCCCACTCAAGCAAGTGAGGCCGGATCGCATCTACCGTACGTAATCCGCTCAATGGCGGGTCGGTTATCAGCCGGTCTTTCCATTCACGGAGGACACGACGCCGCGATTCAATACGCCACGTCGCCATGCCCTCCGGAAACGGATCACGGCCGTTTAAAACTCCGTCGCACCTCCGACGGTATGCCTCGGCCAGCTCCCTCGCCTCGAGTTCCCACGGAGGAGAACTAGAGAGAAGACAAGCCGCATCGAAGGATACCGTGCGGTAGGTACGAGCCGCCCTGGCGGCTATGACCCGCTGCGGCCGGCGCAGCAGGGCCACGTTACGCCTATCCAGTGCGTCCACCCATATCGGGGCGCCGTACAGCGCCATCGAGCGTATTACGCCCGCGTATAGTCGCCGGCAACTCCCCCCTGGCCTACCCAGGTTCGGCAGGAGACCACCGAGGGCTCCTGCCGCCGCTACTAACTTCGGGGCCAACCGATTAAAGTGGGCCCGGAAGTTCCACCTACTATCGAGGACGATACCTAAGTAACGCATCGTATCCCCGACTATAATGGAGGTGCCGCCGACGACTAAGCATGAACCTGCAGGGGGCGCTTGCCGAGGCCCCCGCTTATGAAAAGCGAGTGCCTCGGTTTTGTCAAGCGCCACCTGCAGTCCTAGCCTACGAATGCGAGCGACCACCTGAGCCACACCGGCTGTGGCCGAGATGTTCGCTCGCCTATGATCGGGACCTCGGGCGGTCACCAGAGTGTCATCCGCGTAAGCAATGGCGGTGACACCCGGGAGCCGGGTGTCCCGAAGCGCCCAATCAAAACCTATGTTCCACAGGAGGGGACCTAATACCGACCCCTGTGGAACCCCTCTAGAGACGGGCCAACGCCCCGTCCCGCCGCCTGCTATCGGGTACACTACCTCTCTACCGCGGAGATAGTGACCGATGAGTACCCGGAGGTACCCGGGCACCCTGTGGTATCTGAGGCCTTCCTCGATACAAACCCAAGGGATGGTGTTGAAGGCGTTTTTAATGTCTAACGACACCGCCATCAACACACCCCCCTGCTCGGTCGCGTCCCTTGAAAGGTCTCGAAGCCGAGTGATGGCATCTAAAGTAGAACGACCTCTACGAAAACCAAATTGATCCTCGCAGAGGTCGGGACCTACCTCACTAAGATGTTTAGTGAGGCGGCCAGCGATGACCCTCTCCATCAGCTTACCCAATTCATTCAGCAGAACGATCGGGCGATAAGCTGATGGCGATTCGGCCGGGCGGCCCTCCTTGTTAAGGAGGACCAACCGACCCGACTTCCAGGCCGAAGGGAAACGACCTTGCCGCAGGCAAGCATCGAAGAGGGCGAGCACAAAGGGCTCAAACGCCTCAACCGAAAGGGCCCAGGCACGTCCTGGTATCCCATCCGGACCGGGGGCTGTGACCTTGCCTGACAACTTGGCAATGGCCGCCCCCAGCTCCGCCTGTGTAACAGGCGGCACCTCAGTGTCCTCCGTTGGCACATCGGTGTGATCATCGGGCGCCACCATAGGAGGCGGGACAAACTCCGATTCTTGGCTGGGGAATAACCCACCCACTACCGTTGTTATAACACCTGGCTGGAGGCTTTCCGTAACTGGTGGTGCCCACGGTCGCATCTTGCGGCGAACCCCTTTGTATGGGCGACCCCACGGATCGCGATCTAACGCCTCCAGCGTTCTCTCCCAGCCAAGTTCTTTAGCTTGCCCTATGGCAACGCCCAACTCACTCCGGCTCTCCCTATACTGGGCGTAGGCCTCCTGTATGCGGACCTCGTCCCTCGGCCTCCGACGCTGACAGCGAGAGTATACTCGGCGGAGGGCGGTGCACCGAACACGTAAGTGTTCGATCGCACCGCTCCACCAATACACCTGCCGCCGCGGTGGACACGGACGAAGACGGGGCATGGCCGTGTCACAGACACGAGCCATGGACTCCCCGAGTTCCTCCGCGGCCACATCTACGTCCGAGGTCGGGTTACACGGCCGCGAGAACCATGCCTGAACCAGGGCTGCCTCTAATAGCAACTCCCGGTCCAACTGTCCGAGTGCCCACCGAGGGCCCTCTCGTCGAGGCAATGAAGCAGGACGGGCGGTCGAAACCGCGGGGGACGCGGAGATGTCGATACCAACATACAAATGGTCCGACAGCGTCTCCACGCCCTCTAAAACTCCCCACTGATGAACACGACGTGCCAGGGTGGAGGACGCAAATGATACGTCCACAATCGAGCCACCCTGTTGTCTCACGCACGTGTTCACCGAGCCACGGTTCAAAACTACCAAGCCCTGCTCCACTACCCAGTCCTCAAGGGTCCTACCTTTGGGGTCGGACACCGGACATCCCCACGCCGAGGACTTGGCGTTGAGGTCGCCCACGAGAATAACGTCGGCGTGATCCCCCAGTCCAACTAGCAGTCGACCGACCTCGTCGAGGAAGACCTCGAACTCGGCCAGCCCGCTGTTGGGTGAGAAATACACACCGACGATGGTGAGCGACCCCAACACCGCCTTTACAAAGCCTCGCCCTCTTTCCACGTTGAAAAAGGGCGGGGTGCCAACGGAAGGCGACGACACTAAGGTCACCAAGCCGTCCAAGTCCCCGACATAACACGGACGGTCGGGGATCATGTACGGCTCAGCGACTACCGCAACGTTACTCAATCGCTGCGCCATGGTCTGCAGGAGAAGGTCCTGAGCCCTGGCGCAGTGATTGAGGTTGGCTTGGAGAAGTCTGAACATGGGCCTATCCATTGATGGTCGTATCCATCTCCTCCTCGATCACCTGCCTAGCGGTGCCCTGTTCCGTAGTCGGAACTGAGGGCCTAAGTGCCTTGCGCACGGTCGGCGCCTTACACAATTTGGAGCCGATACTATGATCGGCTTCCCTACCTGCCGAAGCGCAGACGTCGCACCTCGGCTTGGAGACGGCGCAGGACGCCGCCTTGTGGCCCGGCTCCGAGCAGCGGAAGCACAGACCGCTGCGGTCGGTGTCGTCGCAGCGACAGCCCACGTGACCCGGCACCAGACATCTGAAACATCTAAGTGGTCTCGGGTCGAGTATATCTACTCGTACCGAGACCAATCCTACCCTAACGCGTTCTACTTTCTGTAGACGCCTCGCCGCCGCGATCGGGACTGCACATATCGCAGTACCGGAACCGCGATGGTCCCGCCGTATATCTCCCGCCCTAATGGCGGAGACCGGACACTCCCCGACCCTCGCTAGAGCAGCAGCTAGCTCCTCAGGCAAAATGCAGTCGTCAATACTGCTGACCCTAACCCCGATCGTCTTCTCGGGACGAGTGATGGTAGCGACTGACGGGTCAATAAGTTTGACCAGAGCTTCCTTAAGGGACTCGGCCTTAGCGCCACTATTAGCGCCGGGGACCTCCAAAATCCTACCCCCAGCTAACCCCACCCGGAAACGAACGCCCTGAGTGATGCCCAGGGCCTCCGCATCGACCTGATGGGCCTTGCGAATGACATCGCTATATGTGGTGCCACTTTTCTCCGCCTCCGGAGAGAGTGTCACCACGACTACCGACGAGCGAGGGGCGCGGAGCCGTCCGTGACGGTTCTTGCGACTACGCTTATTGGTAGCACCAACCTTTTTGGCGGCCTCCGCCCTGCGGGCGGCTTCCGCCGCGGCTGCCGTCTTCCTGCGGGCCTTCTTCTCCGCAGCGGTCTCCTTGCGAACGAAACCGTCCGCGTCGACCCTAGGCCCACCCGCTACAGGCGCGGGCACCGCTGCAGGCGCGGATACCGCTACAGGCGCGGGTACCGCAGCCGAAGTGGAAGGGACGGGCTGTACGGTCGGGACAGAGGCCGAGACCGAGGCCGAAGCCGAGGCCTTGCCCTTGCCCTTCCCTTTGCCCTTTCCCTTACCCTCCGGCGGCGGGCCCGCCGCAGCGGCCGCGTAAGATGTGACGGCGGACGGTTTCGCAACCGCAACCGCCGCCTGAGCAGCTGCCACTCCCGGCGCCGATATCACCGGCGGGTTGGCTAACCTAATGGACAAAGCCACCGACTCCTTCTTCCTGGTCTCGTGGGCTAGGGGCGGGCGCGAGAAAGGGACATCTCTGTCCCTCTGCCTCTCCCACTCCACGAAACGTTTGTCCACGGCGGACATCAACCGATTCATCATTCTCTCCATATAAGGTTCGAATGAGTCCGGCTGATCTCCGCCGCGGACGCTCTTACTTGAGCCCTTCTTAGATGTTGACGCCGGCGACCCGGAGACAGCCGCAGCACCCGCCGCGCCCTTCTCCATGCGGGCCACCGACTCCGCCATCCTGTCCAGCGTCTTCTGGAGAGCCGCCAGCTGACCCCTCAGCGAGGCGTTCTCCTCCCGGAGACGCTGCATCTCGTCGGTAGCGTTCATCCTGAGGGTAGAAGCTACTAACTGTTGGAGAGCATCCGCAGCCTCGTAGAGCTGCTTCTGCATCGTCCCTTTGAGGTTGCCGGAGACCCTGGCGACCTTTCTCACCGTCTCGGCGAGGTGGGCCGCAAGCTCCCGGCTCCCGTCGGCACCCAGCTCCGCGTCGGCGCCTCCCGCAGAAGAGCGCCCGCTCTGCACCTCCTGCAACTTATCGCGGAGTGCCTTCATCTCGTTTGACCTAACCTGCTCTTGGGTAAGAACAATGACCTCCTTGTTCTTACTGCCGAGCGGTCGGCCTCTCTTAGTTTTAGTATGGGGGGATCCGATCTGTTCCAGGTCGGAACCCTCCACACTACTAGCTTCCGTATCCGGGAATACCTGAGTGTCGCTCAGGCACTCCAGGCTCCGATGCGTCCCCAGCTTGGGGGCCTTGGCCTGTACTTTGACAGGGTCCCCAGCTACAGACGCGTCGTCGGAGTCCGAATCCACCAGATTGACACTCGGGCGGTCTCGGATACGCTTTCGCCCTATTGGCGAGCTACCCCTCACATCTACGTCCATCCTATCTAGGACGACGACTACCTCCTTAGAAATAGCGGGCGACTGTGCAAGCTCTGCAGCGGGGCTCACACCCCTAACCGCGTCCCTCACGCTCGCCCTCCTCTCCTTCTCTACAGTAGGCTGTGTGCGCTCTGCAACGGGAATCGAACCCCCTGCTGCCACGCTCGCCCTCCTGTCCTTAACTAATGCTAACGCGTGCGCGCGGTCCGCAGGGGGGCTCGAACCCCTTACTGCGTCTTTCGCGCTCGCCCTCCTCTCCTTCACTACACCTCCTGACGTTGATTTTTTGTATGTGTTATCCATAATAAATCCCACGAGTAGGGCCGATATAAAAGGTCGACTACAGGGTGACGCCCATTCCCATAGCAAGGCGAATACAACCGGCCAGCGCCACGCTCGACCGGGGTGGTACCGTTAAAGACGGAGTAACGCCTCCGCCATCCACCTCTCGTCACGGTACGACAACTTAGGTTACGACATTTTTAAAGAGGTTTGTATCCTCGCGACCCAGGCGGTTAAGCCAAGGCCCTCGGTCCCCAAAACATGACTGAGGATTACGAGATGGGAGCAAGCTCCCAACCAGCGGTTAAGCCGGTCACCCTAGCCCTATCGTTTCCCGCAGAAGGCGGAAAACAAACTAACGATTCCGAGAGGCCTAAGGAGGTCCCTCGGCAACAAGACCCAAAGAGGGCCCCGCTGAATAACAACAATGCCACTGGAGCCCAGAAGGGGCAACAGTGACAGCTACACACAATAAATAAATATTATAATAGCGGAGCCAAGCAAAGACTCCGCTGTAAACTATAATTTAACCCTTAAACGGGCAGTGGCAATATAGTTACCACCATATTTTGAACTTTATGTACTTGTAATAAAGATCAAAACCAATGAATTCTAAACATACCTACTGCCCGTTTAAGGGTTAACTTAATATATAATTAAATAAATAAACTACTAGCGGAGCGCCCAAGGGGACGCCCCGCCCGCAGACCTCTAGTCGTTGCTACGACGAGGCCCGCTACTCTTGGCCAGCTGCTAGCCGCCGGTAACCAATTGAAGATTGGTGACCGTCGTTGCCCAGGGTGCACCACGGGGAGGTCGCTGCGCCATCGCACCCCAACCTAACCTAACCTAACCTAACCTAACCTAACCTTTTTTTTTTTTTTTTTTTTTTTTTTTTTTTTTTTTTTTTGTTTTTTTTTTTTTTTTTTTTTTTTTGGCGTGGTGGGAAATCTTTATCTTCTCGAGGAAGAGGGAAAACCTCTTAACCTCGAGAAGGTCGACTGCCCGCCTTCCAAGGGTATAAGGAAGACGGGACGGTGCAGGGCTAACCCGCTAAAACCCACCACGGTAGCCTACCTCTGATGTTTGCACCAGCGTCTCTGGGATCACACTGGGTTCACAACCAGAGACGCTGAGCTACATCTGCCCAAAGGGGGGGGCCCCTCCCGGGGGGAGCAATAAGCTTCCCCCAGCGCAACTGCGCTTGTGTAGGCAACCAGCGGCTACAACTGGTTGCCTCTTCCCGGGATTGCTGCCGTAAACGGGCGGCCAGAGTCCCCACTCTGGTCCTCAGCAATCCCGAGGCATTCTCGCACCAACTAAACATGGCGCATCAGCGCCGAGCCTACACCTATATGGCATAGACTCGGCGCTGCCCTTTCTCGCCAGCGGAATCAGGTCCGCCGGCCGCGACCCCGCACCCTTCTACGGCGTGCGGGGTCATTGCGCTCCCTGGCGCGTTCAGCGGTCTCCTTCTGAAGCATCACAGCTTCACAGAAGGAGACCACTGCCCTCCAACTATCTCTCGCCGTCACCATGGCATAAACCACGGCAGACGGCGAGAGGTCTCTCCCAATAATGTTTGTAAGGACTCGGCGCTCGGAGGTCCATGCTGGACACTCCTCCAGTGTGTGTTGCGCCGAGTCCCTGTCACTACTGCAGTGATGACATTCCGTCGTTGTCTCTCTTCCGATGCGGCTCAGGTACTCACCGAAACACCCGTGTCCGGTGAGTACCTGAGTCACTCTGTATGTGACTCCAGCGCATTTTAGCTGGAGCCAAACCTCAAAGTGAGGTAGGACGGCACCGACGGCGCGCTGGCGCGAGTTTCGCGG